>KE504825.1:59677-76318 GCA_000441515.1 Elaeis oleifera
AGAGAGAGAGAGAGAGAGAGAGAGAGGAGGAGGAGGAGGAGCAGGCAACCAGAAATAGTGGAAATGGAAACCACAAATGGTGGATGGTTGGCGCGGGGGCGCGGGCCTTCGCTTTACAGCCTACCCACGTGTCCCAGTCACGTGCGCTCTGCGGAACCCGGCGGGTTGCATGGGTCCGGATGATGATGCGGAGAACCCTCTCCATCTTTTCTTCTTCTTGCTTTTATATCTACAGATATATTATTATTATTACTCGGAGATCGGGAAGCGGAGTTGAAATAACTCGTCGAATCTAACGGCGCATCAAGCGCCTCTTTTTCACATTCGGTGTCTTCGATAAGCCTTCATTAAGCGTCTCTTTGGCATTAAGAGTCTTTAATAAGTCTTCTACATTACAAACATTAAATAATAATTTATAAGAGTCTACGAAGATAATGCTAAATATTAATTAATATGATTAACTTGAGTTCATATCAAGAAGGCTATTAATTGTTAATAGCCTTCTTTATTTATGAGGCTATAAAAAAATTTGAATAATATGTTAATTAATTATTATTTAAAATTATGAGTGCTATAAAAAAAATTAAATAGAACTGTCGGCAAAATCGGTATATTAAATATGGATCAAATAGTTTTTTTCTTTATGGACATAAATATGCCATCTTTAATTGATGGCGTCGCAGGTCATTAAAGATTAGTTTGGTCAATTTCCTTTGAAAATTTAGTGGGCCTGTCCTCATGAGGTGGATCTCGATTCGCGAGTGGGTTGAAACGGGCACAAATGCACGATGCTGTCCTTGTCTTAGACAATCTTTTATTCGTAGACCCACTTGGTAACAGATAATCTACTAGTGGACTCGGAACCACTTCCTTGTTTTCATTCAACGGGTCAAATAATGAGGCCGTCCATGCCTACCTACGCGAGTCAGAATTCTAAAAATTTCTCCAGCTCTGCTATCTTCCTGGTCTCAGCCATTAGTGTATGACTCACCAATTAAGTCCTACTCAACAGTCTGACCGGCGTAGATTAACTCTCGCAACCTAAAACCATTGCCTAATTTTCGAATAAACCAGTGCATAATCTTCAGCACCGAAAAATTGGTCAACTTGGTAGGTCGGGGGCATATGAGATTAAATTCTGTCATTACCGAACAATATTATTGTCACTCTATTCTCAGTTTTCAAATTAAAAGTTAGGTTACGAAATAAGCATGTATAAAGTTCTTGAATATATTTTTCATGTGGAAACATCTAATTTGGTAATTAGATCACAGGCCAAGGACTTCACTTGAATCTCGTTCCTATCAATCAAAAAAGCAACCAAACTCTCATGAGAAACTACAACAAATATTAAATACTGCACAAGTCCCTTTTTTTTTTTGGTTTATGAAGGTAATCAGATAAATAAAAACCACCGAGTCACTCTCAGATATTTTATATCTTTTGGTCCCACCTACCTAAAATAAAGTGAAATAATAGTTAGATGCCTTTACAAGTTTCCAGCACACAAGGTTAGACCCTACGTCAACAAGATCCGCGTGCAATTCTTTCAATATGATAATTATTTAATCATATACTGATGTGGGGAAAGTATAAGAAAGAATAGCTTGAATTATGATCGTTCGGTTGGCGTTGGTCTACACCCCAATCCTTAATAATTAGTTAAAGATGCACTCCCGAGGTCCACCCTATAAGGGAAAAATTTAGAGCCTCATTGGAGTTGGTGGGAGAGTGTGAGAGGGAGCCTCTTGTTTCCTTCCTCCTTGTCTTCAAATCATGCTAACGATGCCCATTGTGGTCCCAGAACGCTGAGGAGGCGTCGGTGGGATGTTCTCCACTTTTACTTAGTTGCCATGGCATGGGACCTCCGTGATATAAATGCTATTATAAATTAAATATTTAGTTGGTAATGTTATGGATTTAAGATTCTCCCACATTAGCTAATCTTTAGCTGTCCCTGACCATATTAATGGAGTTGCCGTTGAGATGAGTGGATAGAATATTTGCTCCATCATTTTCTTATGTCACATTGCGTTGCATGATATGTTCATCGACCCCACCATTCTCTTCTCTCTCTCTTTCTCTCAATTAACTTCTACTGGCTGTTTTTTTGGCTCTGTCTCCACTTAGTGCGCATCATTCAAACTCTCTCTGCCATCTGCTCTGGTATTTATTTCATCTTCCCACACTGGGATTCTTTATGTCCTGTTCATTATAACTAAGTTGTCTTTTCTCCCTCTCTTGCGTGTATGATCGTATATCCTACACGCACTCTTTGACTTGTCTTCCACATTAATAGAACTAGCCATGTGACACTTTTTCTCCCTTTAATGGGCTACCGGTGAAAGATAACGCAGTACATTTCTTGGAAGTGGTGAGCCGGATTGAGACTTGGATTACCTTCATGACACGTTATATTCAGTAACGGCAGCCTTTTTTTTTTTGGTTAGAGGAAAAAAAAAAAAAAAGGCAGGCTTTGATCTCAAGCAGCCTAGCAGGGGTTCGCTTTCAGCAGATGTTACTAACAAGGATGACATCATTTGTATGCCACGATATAGGAAGAATATCGCAAAGAATTTTTTGCAAATCATTGATATTGTGTATAAAATCTCTTCCTAACGCGCTTTATAGGTCAATCCTGGAAAAAATCAACTTAAATTGAAAATGATTCTTCCTATTAATCTCTGATTATCTCAATAAATCATTGTTTCTGATTAAGTAAATCATCTTTAAAGTTGTCAAGACGGACCGGTCCGTCCCGACCTGCCACAACCCGTAATCCAAAGAAGACAGATCATTTAACCCATTTTAACTAGATTGCTAAAACATGAACCTAACTCGTCCCATTTACATGACGGAATGGATCAACCCGATGAACCCAACTCAAATTGACAGCTCAACATCAAATAAAGTTGTTAAGATGAGCCTGTCCGTCTTGACCCATCCCAATCCGTCACAACCCATAATCCCAATAAAATGGATCATTAATCCGATTTAAATAGATTGCTAAAATATGAGTCCAATCCGCTCTATTTACATGGCAGGATGGGTCAATCCGATGGATCCAACCAAATTGATAGTTCTAATCATCTTGTTAAAATGAGAATCTCAAAAAAAAAAAAATCCTATTATGTATATCTATACATATGTATAATACATATAGATATACATACACATCCTATTGGTATGAATGTATGTATATGAAGTATTGAAGAATATGGAATGTAATTTGCAAAAAGTCCTATTACATAGAAGAAGAGGTTGGACTGCTAATTTGGAGGACAATACAGAGATCCTTGCCTAGGCATTTAGGCCTTTCATGCATGTCTTTGAGAGAACTCGGTTTTCATTAATTTCGATGTCCTTTTTGTGGATGGGTTTGAAATGATCGTATCCCTACCACCATGGAGGTTAGCTCCTCCATCTAGCAGCGTGACCCAAGGACATTAGCTCGGGAGCTGGGCTCAGACTATAGCGGGCCAAACACGAATTACAGTCCAAATTTTTAGCCACCAAAAAAATTTATGAGAAATTTTTTATACACCACAGATAATGTAAAAAATCTGATATAAAATATATTATTTATTTAATTAATCTATATAATCATCATTTTCTAATATATATTTAATATCTATAATTTTATTTTTTATTAAAATTTTATATAATAAAATATTATTATCTTCTAGAAAAAATTATAACATCCTGTGGCATGTTACTTCCTATACGTAAGATGTTATAATATGATCCAGAAAATTATGATATCTTATACATATTATAACATCCTGTATCAAATTATGAATTTCTACGTACAGGATGTCATAATATAATCCAAAATATCATAATATGGAAGTAGTATTTTTGTCCAACTATTTTTCAACATGCATTTAATACTTACAATTTTATTTTTTATTTAAAAATTTTGAATCATAAAATATTCCTATCTTTCGAAAAAAATTATGATATCCTGTGCATATTATAACATCCTATATTATATTATGACATCTTATGAACAAAAATTATGATTTTCTGCACGTAGGATGTCATAATATGAAATAAGATATCATAAATTTTTCAAAGAACGTGGATATTTCGTTATTCAAAATTTTAAATTAAAAATAAAATTATAGATATTAAATATGTGTTGAAAAGTAGTGACTATGTAGATCAATCAGACAAAATGATATACTCCACATCGGATTTGTACATCGTTCGTGGTGCACAAAAGATTTTTTAAAAATATATATGCTGTGGCAATCTCCTTGCATCCAAATAGGACGGGTATTAATTCTACTCCAAATTTTTTATATTTTTAAAATTATTTAAAATGACTCACCAACTTAAATTAAAATTTAAAAATAATATGGACCCCACATTTAATTCACAGTGTTCCCTTGCTTTCTACGATTGTGTATTCACGCTAATAAATGGCGTGTTTGATTTGGTGTAGGTGGAATGATCGGCAGCCCACGTTGGTGAAGCCTTCAAGTACCCAAGCAGAAGCTACATCAAGCCATTTCACTGTCAGTAAAGTACATTCGGGTACTCACTCTTCAACAAAAGCAAGTGTTTTGCTAGATGAGTATTAAATGTGCCCATGTACCTCATAAACATAATCAAAAAAGCATGTTTAAGTTCATGTGATATCAACAAAAGCAAGTGTTTTGTTAGATGAATGATCTGTTCCCTGAAGATGAAGGCTGTTAGTTCTTTGATGACCAATTCATCATACAGATTACTCGGCCTCGGATATAGTAGAAGAGATAATGGTTGCTGTCAATATGCCCCTATTTTTTTTCTCTACCGCACGCTTAGGTTAGTTGTGAGACCTTACATCCATCTAGCGTTAAATATACTTGTAATGAAATCTGCCACCTCACTTCATGGAGGAAGCGGGGGGGGGTGGTGTGAACCGTTGAGAAAATGACATACCACTGCAGTAGGGCCTAACTCGAGGGACACCGTAATAACAAACATTATTGCAGCCCAGCCCAAGGCACAAAGCATAACCGATTCCTTTAGCTGCTTTAAAAAGGCCTTCGGGCCCTGTAGATCTGTCACCAATCCAACCATTAAGTCCTATCACTCCATAAGGAACTCACAGTAGAGACTGTCACATTTTATGAATCAAAATTGGATCGAAGAGAACTTTCCATCGTCGTTAAAGCCATCCCATTAGTGGAGCCAAAGTCCAACCCAGCCTAAACCAGAGTCCAGAAAATTTGACCTGAGAACTCCCATGTGCAGCTGCAACCAACCCTACTATCAAGGTCCCAAACTCTAATAAAAGGTTCGATGATTCTATAACTATAGATATAATTTTTTTAGAACAAGTGTTACTCAATCATAAATTTGTAACCTAACAATTAAGAATTTTATTGCTTTCGACAAATATCACAACGGAAAAAACAAAGAAATAAAAAATCCTATATGTAGTGCTTATATATAGAAATCAACACCACTTCGAGTTGATCAAGTAATACAAACAAAACCAACTAGTGCAAGCACAACCCTGGCATCACACAACAATATTAATACACGTCTCTCCTTATCCCTTTGTGTAGTTTAAAATATCAAATAGAACTTTTAATCACATATCAACAGCAAACTGTAGTAACGGACAGGAAAACACAACCCATCTTCACATTCGGCAATAAAAATTTGAATCTGAAGTTACTGGCTCAGTTTGTCTGAGTCTCCTCCTCAATCCTTGCTCCTTCTATTAGCTGAGTATTCTACAGCCACGCAAATTTTTTTTTTAGAAAAAAAGCTATAATAAGGGACAAAATTGAAGGGCATATTGAGGACAATGGTTATCTTAACGATCATGAAAGCAACATTATAATGTTATAGGTCACAAACAAAACATGGCTATGTATTGAGTCAAAACTAACAAGCATACCATGTTCTCCTTGTCTTCATAAGATGTCTCCTCAATAGGCAAAGGATCAGCTGAATCAACTAAAATAAAACCAATCATTTAAAATATTAGCATGTAGAATACTAACCAATACAGTAATTAGAGAGAAACATGCGCAGGACCATTGTGGACCTTGTTAGCAGGAAAAATTCATGTCAAAATCATTAATAAAAAGGCCCAGAAGGCTGCCATCAGATAGATTTTCATATAATAACCAGTTAACCACTAATAAAAAGGCCCATCAGGTTGCCATCAGATAGGTTTCATGATTGGCCATTCCTCCCATGCAACTCCTATGGAAACATGCTCTGTTAAAAATCAAGAAGACTGGATATGCTAAGAAGACATGCCAGCTACATGATGATTCTTACTAAGAATATGCGATGTTCTAAATTTCTTAGTAGTTACCTGTTTCGGATATTGACGTCTTTGGCGAGCTTTTGATCTTCCCTTGCCCCCGTTAGATTCCATCTTCTTGGCTGCCGAAATTTTTCTGTGCATTACTACCATTAGTATCGTCCACAGACACAGCATACACTGGGCTCTCATTGCTGGATCCCTTCTTCTTATATGCAGGTTTTCTCTGCTGAATACTCTCTCGCTTATTTGACTCTGCAACTGCCCGAGTGTTTGGATTCAGTGACTTCGGTTTCAGATTCCTACTTTTGGAAGCAGTGGAGCTGCGAGGAGCTTTGTCTGAAACTGGTTTCTCTCTACAGGTAACTGAGAACAGCTCTCAGAAACCTTCAAATGTTCAAGATCTTCTACAATGTTGTACATCTGGAGTAAATCCTTTGCAGGCTCTCCTAGCTCTGCTACCAGGTTGTGTCTGCATACATATGATTTGAGCTCATCTCGCACTCGATCCAAAGGCTGTGGATTTGATTAAAAATATGAGCTAAAATTAATAAAATGAGATATAACTAAAAAGAGAGAAAAATGAACATCCCTATAACAAGAATTTATGGTTTATATATTGTAAATGTAAACTAATGGGTAGTTTTCTTGACATCAATCATCAATGCCTGAAACTAATGGGTACTTTAAATAGAGAAGCAGAGTGCTGCTTAAAAAAGCTATTTACGTAATTTCAATAAATAAGTACTTTACATAGAGAAGCAGAGTTCCGTTTAAAAAAGCTATTTACGTAATTCAATAAATAAGTACTTTAAATAGAGGAGCAGAGTTCTGCTTAAAAAAGCTATTTACGTAATTTCAATAAATAAACAAAATGAAAGATAGGAAGAAGAGACCATTACGCAAATTAAAGCACAGACAACAAACATACGATGCCGAGTATATGTACCTCACATCCTGACTCCATTGCAAGCTTGAAGAAACCAAGTGAGATTGAGTGCTTGGAGGCAGACTCTGACAGTTTGATCTGTGCTAACCAATAAGAGACTGAAGATATCACGCTAAACTTTCGCCTGCTCATAGACTTTGATACATCAGAGACGGGAGTATCGTTTTTCCCTGGGGTGTCTGATCTCTTCATTCGGGTCTCTGATATTGGAGTTATACTTCCAAAAGGGACCTGTCGAGGGCTCGTAGTAGGTTTGGTAGGTATGGAGAGCCTTCGTGGAGGTTTTGCCGATTTCTCCTTTCCAGAAATATCAAGAGCACTCACACTTCTGCTTGCAACTGATGGAGGCCTTCCCCTAAATAATATATTGCAGAAGAAATGACTACTTGAATAGATGGAAATGGTAGTGGCAAAATCAGTCAGTACAGCGTGGAAAAGCCAACACATATATTACTTGCAGTAAGTTACATTTGGAAAATCTTGCATAAAATTGTACAAAGTTAGGACTGACAGGATGATCTGCAACTTTCAATGTAGGCATCAAAATTGAGAAAGAAGATCATCGCCATCAACCAAGTAGGCAAATTTAGCTTTAATTCATAACCCAAACATAGCTTTATTAGCATATGTTCATAAACAGACAACTCAAAAGGTTACCAACAGACTAAGCACATAGTCGGTCATAGCCACAAAACTACTATAACAGTAGTAAAACTTACGATGAAAATGAAAACGCTCACAAAAACAACTGTGCAAGAAAGTACTGTATTAGGTAAGTTCAACCCTAAAGTTAATCCAATTTTATCACTGTTGTCCTTGACTTCTAGCATATTTAATCTTCAAGGGCTCCTTCCACAAAGAAGCTAGATCAGAACATGGTTTTGGCTGCCCATACGGTTTCCCTTCTTGTGTGAGCATGTGTGTGCACGCATGCATGCATTCAAGGAGAGGGGGTGGGACGGGGAGAGGAGAAAGTTCTATATGCTTGAAAAAGATTTATAGCAATTGCTTCAACAATCAGACTACAATTTTCTATTAAAAAAAAAACTGATTTCGGCTAGAGCATCCAGACAGCGCTTCATTATTGGAATGATGATAGAATTCCACTATTGACACAATTAATACCAGATATAATTTCATTAAGAACCCCATTAAGTTTCCAAGATTAGTAAGTCAGATGGTTGGTTCTTGTCATAATGAAGTAAAATATGACTACAGTAAAATGATACATGATAATAGATGTATTTTGCCAGTGACATATTGTGCTGATCATCCATCTAAATTGCTGGAGTAATGTAACATATTTTTCATAGTTTCTCCATGTGCAGCCCAGAAAATAATGTAAGCATTTTCACATATGTTACAATGTACAGAAAATACAGCAGGTCATTAAATCAACACTAGCAAGGAATCAAATTGATGCAGTCATACGGCGACAGATCTGATCAAAGCCCTGTTTGTTCCAACCAAAAACAACACTAGATTTCATACAACTCTCACACCAGCCCTTTCATCCATCTTTTTTCGCATGAAAGTTTAACTACCTATCATCTCTCACTCCCTTTTTACATGTCATTTGTGCGTCTAGTGTACAAAAAGCTTTGCAACTTGATATTCCCATAATCTGAGAGATCATGTTTCTTGGGATCTTACATGCAGATTATAATGTTCTCTGAGACTCCTAGACAAATGGACCATCTCCTCTGAATTGTACTGACTGTAAATCTTGATATTTCCGTCAATAATTTCAGTTTGCCGTGATCATCTACAATAATATCTGTACTAATCGGTTTCAAGTCAAAGAAAGAAAGAAAGAAAGGTACAGATGCAGCTAATGATCGCTCAAGTTCAAGCACCTTCAGATCTCTCATGTTTCATGAGTGTTTCAACCCATTTAAAATTTAAATGTATTTGATTACACATACTTCTGATTATAGTTGTTGTGGTGTAGAGAGGGCTTCTTTAGTCCTACATCAGTTATGAGTGAAGAGGGAATATAGTTTATCTGGATTGGAACCTTCTCTCCTAATGTGAGGCACTTTTTAAAGGACAAAACCGTGAGACTCTAAATGATCAAGGTCCATTGAAGTCAAAGGCCCATTGAAGCGTAAGGCCCACTAAAGCCTAAAAATGATCATGAGTCAAAGCGGACAATATCTCACGTATGCGGAGGCGGAGGCATAAGCCAACCATCTGAGCTATTCGACCCCTTGATCCATGACCACAACAATAGTAATACAATGTCTCGTTTGCACTTATACTTCCTAACTAAATTATACAATCACTAATTTGTAGTTATTATCATTATTTTATAATAGTGGTATCTTGTTAGAATAAATATAAATCTATTAGCATTTGTTGACTACTTACGTTGGCAGGCGTTGCATAACTTATACTTTTTGAGGAACGTTCTCATGTACTTCAATTCAAGAAGAATAACTCTCTCCTGGAGTAAAGAAAGAAATGCCACAATATTCTATTGATTAAATGCCTTTTTCAACTGCACTTTCATGGATGTGTACACCAATCACAACCCAATGTATAGAGTTAATACATGAAGCAACGCACAAATGTTTGGTAACACTGTATTGCCGATCAAATTTACTGACCTAGCAAAAGTAAGCAATCCGACATAACAGGAATCCATCACTCCATTCAGCAATTATGGTAAATCCTAGGAACCAGGCTTGAATCAAGAGTCTATGTACAAGGTAATATCTAATAAATATTAGATCACGTCGATATTTTAAATAACGCGATAACACTTACGGTCCCAATACTGAATAATCCAGATAAAATGGTCAATCTTGAAATTATTATTTTGTTGTGAAAGCAGGGTATCTCTGTAAAAGAATTTTCACTGACCAACCTGAATAGCTTTTTCTTTGAGAAAAAATTCAAACATATGGTGACGCAGTTATTATTGGCTTTCCAGTATCCTCTGGTATAAATCCAACATTCCCATCCATCAACTGACACCATGCTTCTTCCCAAAATGGCAGCATTGACAATATCCAATATCACAAGCGCCCCGATTCCTATATAAGCACTGAAAACTATCGATCCCATAACTTTTGGCCTCATTTCTTCTTCAAATCAAGAAAAAAAAGGGGAGAATCCAAAGTCCCTAATTCACTTGTGGCAAAATAACCAAACATCTGATTAAAATGAAAGGAGGAAGATTAACAAACACCTACCATCCAGAAACAGAATTAATTGTAACAATAAAATGCTAATTTAGATCCCGGGAAACTTAAAAGGAAGAAAACCTCTTTGAGGTGGAATTTGATGCATCCGTGATCGCCGGATTCGCCTCCTTCGGCCTGGCAGCAGATCTCAGCGGGTACCGTAACTTCGATGGTCTCAGCGAAGCTGCTAGAATTAAGCAAGTTATATGGGAAGCAAATCGAAAGTTTGAGAGGAAAAGAGGGATAGAAGTAAGAGATACAGAGAGAGACGCAGGAGGCAAGAGTAGGAAGATTACCAGGCCAGCGGAGTCGTCCTTATCCATCTTCCCTCTTCTCTCTCTCTCTCTCTCTCTCTCTTCTCGAATGCGGTGGAGTGAATGCGTTGCGTCGGTTGCTAATTTCTTGTAATATAAAGAGAAGGGAGCTTTACTGGGGACCCTCCCTCTCGATTCAAATTGTTGTTTGGGCGGGAAAAGACTGCATAATCGGGAATTCAAAGAAAGCGGTGACGATATTGCTCCACGTACCCGTTAACGGTCGGGAAGGCAGAACGCGCCATGGGTCCCACACTTACGGGAAAAAAGTTTCCAAAAAATAATAATAATAAAATTTTTCGGCACATGTATACGCACCCATCTTGACGCCCAGAGTGAATGTGCTCCACTGCCGAGTAGCGGGTCCCACGTTCTTTGTTGGCGGGTTACAGAAGTTAGTGACATTTATGTTTTCTTGTTAAAAATTTCGAAATTTGAAACGCAAGGGAGTGGCGGGTGGGACCAGCGAGAGGAGGGAGCCATCGACGGTAGAATTTTTTTCTTTCTTTCTTTTTATGTGTTACGATGGGACCAGGTAATTTTGTGCTGTGCCGATGGGAGCCGGAACGGTGAAGGGAGGGTAACCAAGAAGACCTACCCGCTGCCTGATCGATCTGCTTCTCCACCCGACGTCTGCCTCATCTCTATCCCTTTTCTTCCCCGCGCCACCCTCTCCGATACCGTCTCTCCGGCCTCCTCCTGGCCTTCCACTAACACAACTGCTGTGACTTCTATTTGTATAAAAATTATTGATTAAAATAATTTTATCATATATATATATATATATATTAAATCATTCAGCAGTAACAAATCAGCATATTATCAATCGTTAGAAAAGATACATTGTCATCTAACATCATTTATTATTGAAAAAAATATATTATCATATAAATTTAATTGAAAATTTTTAATCAAAAAAATTTTACTGTTAATTATGATTGATCAGCTATTATAATTGGCCAGACAATTTTTATTATTTAAATAAAAAATTAATTTTTGAATGATATACTCACTTATTATTAAATGATAGAAGATATATATGATAGAATTATTTTAATTAATAATTTTTCCTTCCTTATAGCCTATCTCAACTTTGCACGCGCCCTACCCTCTTTGCCCATTGCCTAAATTAGACATATAATATGATAAATAAATCTGATAGTCGGTGGGCGTGAAAGACCAGATAAACTTCCGTGCAAAACACCTGCCCCAAATCCGGACCAAGGCATGCAACAGAAGACTGGCTCTGTATTGTGCTGTATCGTGCACAATAGGGTGGGACAATAACCCCAGTGGCATGGGAGGTGGAGCTTAATTATTTCGACAGCAAGATTAGAGTCCAAAACATTTTTCTCCCTTAAAATGAATTAAGATATGGATTACTGAATCAATTAATCCTGCCAATAACACCAATCTTCACATGCAGCATGACATGTAAAATGCTATGCTCGCTTTTTCTTTTCTATTTTTTTTTTTTTGTTCATGGAGATTCTGGTCATAAAAATTAGCAACGTGTTTCAACGAGAGGGATCCATTGTATCCCTCCATGAAATGAATTATTAGCAAGGGAGACATCTATGATTTAAAGTAACGTCCATTACAACATATTGGAAGAGGGATCAGTTGTACCGTATAAATCAGTAATAAGGAATTGAAGCAATGGCAAATGCTTGATATAGTTTATTGTGTCTTACCAAAAAAATATAGTCTGTTGTGATTTATAACAAATATTTTATTGGAGAAAATGTTATTATTTTGTAATTGCTTCATACTGATGTTTGTATTAACAAAGGTGGTAAGAAAATACTAGTAGCGGCCCATTGTTATACGTTACAATGACGAATAATGACATCAGAATAACCGTTATTGTAGTTCCGGATAATCCTGTTACAGTCACGTTCAAGCAAATAGTGGTCATCATACTAACTCGCAATATTTAAGGATGGGATCTGTCGTGGCGAAATAATTGTCTTGTTGGAAGTTTGGTCCCATCTTCATTGCTTTTTCATTGTGATGAATGATCTTAAAGCTTGGGTCAGATCTAGACTGTGATATGTTGGCTTTTAAGTTAGCCGGAAATTGCACTCGATTAGGACCTCCAAAAATCGCATGTAAACTTTTTCAGGCTTCAATTTGTTGATCCTACTTTAAAAATGATTGAATCAAACCTAAATTCTCTTTTCGAGTTTAAATCGTTGAACCGATTAAACCATACCATCTTGTGCGGCACTCTTATCTCGGCATGGCAACATAAATGCTGCAAGTAACATAGGGGCCAAAAAAAGAAGAAGAAAAGAAGCATAAGAACTCCCAAAATCATTTTGAGTCTACATCCTAATAGCAACAATTCCTAAGCACTAACTATAGGCTCTTCAAGGTTATTCATGTACCAACTTGACCATTCATGTTGGGTTGATATTGCTCAAAGCATAAAGTATGGTATACCAACCATTGACCTATACTTGTCAATAGAACAAAATAGATTAGTATCATGAATTGATTGTTAAACTAATGACTATTGGCTCTTCAAGGTCATTCACATACCTTCTTAATATTCACGTCGGGTTGATATTGCCCGGAGCATAAGCCATTGACCTATATGTTCTTGCTGGCAGCCAATATATTATAGTATCACGAATTTGTTGTCATCTCATGACAACCAACAATTTACGTTAGGATGGTGATGACGATGACAATAATAATAACGGCAGTAACAATGATAATAATAGCTATTATCTTAAGAGTAATATATGCATTGAGCTTGGAATTGGCTATTATTTTGAGTTCATTGATTGGATTAATGGATATCTAATTCCAAGCCTGTCACTCTTGGGAGACGACCATTGGTACTTGATGCTAACATTTGAACTTTTGAAAGGATTTAGCCAACCGCTGAGCCACGATGTACAACCAACTCTCTCTCTCTCTCTCTCTCTATATATATATATATATATCTCCCGAAACCTGATATTCTTGAACGGACAAGAGAAGAAAATTAGAGAATAATATGGGCTATGTTCAGATGGACGTTCTTATTGAGCTCTTGATCATGTGAAGTCGTAGTGGCTTGACAGACTCTTTTTGGTGGCTGCTGCTCCGACGAGGTTAACACAAATACAAAAACAGTAGTCATGGAGCATTCGATTTTCAAATTTTTGTAATTGAATTGCCTTTTGAATGTGTGTGTGCGTGCGTGTGTGGTATATATCTTGAGGAAATTTGTTTCGGCCAAAGATCATGCAATTTGCCATCATACGATATAATGGATTGTTTGAAATTTGTGTTTGTATGATTAGTGCTCTGATCATCTTCATGCCTGCAACCTATTGATAATTGATGGTTT
Source organism: Elaeis oleifera (assembly GCA_000441515.1). Classification (NCBI taxonomy): domain Eukaryota; kingdom Viridiplantae; phylum Streptophyta; class Magnoliopsida; order Arecales; family Arecaceae; genus Elaeis; species Elaeis oleifera. The sequence goes on from KE504825.1 coordinate 73,746, forward strand.
GGATAGAGGCATATCTTTCGCATGAAATAATGATTAACCTTCCTGCGAAACTATTATTGGATCATCAAAACTATTTAATTTGAGCTCTATACTGGCAGATGAGTGGACTCTGGAGTGCTTTGAAATGTGTGGTGGGTGATCCAACCATGATTTTGCATGAAGAAAATTAGTCAATCATTATTTCATGCAAAAAATACATGATCCCTTGATAGTTATGCTTAGGCCTACAAATAGGTCAGGTCGGATCGGATCCTCAATGATCCCGATCCGATCCAATTTTTGATTGGATCTTGATATTGGACCCATACCCATCCCGATAGAAAATCAGGTCGGGTCGGATCGGATCCATAGCCAAATTAATTGACCTATTGAATCATTCGGGTCAGATCGGATCCATATATAATCCGATCCCAATCCATAAAATGTGGATCCGATTCGGATCGGATCGGATCAGATCATAGGTTTAATTTATTTGAAACCTACCATCAGTGAATACTAATGCTGATGACAACTAAGAAATGCCTCTTTTCTTTTTTTCCTCCAATCCTCGAATTGTAACTTCTAATAATTAATTGTATTGGATAGCAAAGGGAAATAAACAGTTTTTGAGAAGAGTCAACATTCCAGAAATCCACACAAAAGAAGAAAATAAAAAATATATAAATTTTATATAGTGATATAATTATCTCAATCTAAAACATCATACAAGAAGAATATTTGTACATGATTAAAAATGAGATTGCATATACTGTAGATGACATAACATCTATGTATATTAGAGCATGCTCTGAAATTTTTTAAAATCAACAAAATGAATTGAAATTCAAGAAGTCCTCCTACTTTTGTACCTCATAGCACAGTAAATATAAACCAGAAGATTTAGAAAACTGAGCCCAGCAAGAAGTAAGAAGAAGTAATTGAGATGCCCTTCATTTAAATTATCAAGAATCCATCCAATTTTTCCTCCTCGGGTTGTTATAGATATTACAACAGTCAAAATAAAGAATTGAAGGGTTTGAAAATTTTTAATTTTAGAGATTTTTAGTTTGAAAATCAGATGAAAAAAATCAAAGGGTTTGAAACTTTTGACCCAAGCCCAAATCTCTATTTGGGTGAGTCATTCTAACTGGGTTCGAGTCTTATATTTGGATCCGGATCGGATCGGGTCAAGTTGGGTTATGTTTATTAAGATCCAAATTAATCCAAAAGTCTCCACGAGTCGGGTCGGATCCAAATTCAGAAAATCCAGATCCGATCCAAAAAAGAACGGATCCAATTTTGAACCCGATCCGGCTCCATGGGTCTTTTAAATGGGTCCGGATCAGGTTTAACCGGATTGGGTAGGGTTAGATCACGGATCAAATCGATCCATTTGCAATCTTAGTTACGCTCGATATCTTCTCTCTCTATCTAGCCATTCGTTGTGCATGTGCGCCCATGTTATATGATATGATGATTTGCAGTAAGCACTGACGTATTCGTGTGTTATTGCATCTTGTTGTATATATCCGTATGACTGAAATCGGATCAAATACGGATCAAATACTATGTATCCATATTCATATTTATTTTGTTTGACAAATATAAATATGGATACAAATATTATTAGGATGCAAAATTTTATATCAATATTTTTCAAACGGATACAGATATAATTCGGATATTGAAAGTATGGATATAATTATAGATATTACTTAGACAATTAAACTTTATGACTACAAAATCAAAGATATCACTAAATAAATGATAAATCAAGCTGATAACGTGGTTATAAAGTTGAATATTTTTTAAAAAAATTAATAAGTGTTATATAAAATCATATATGATTATATATAGATTCGGATATTCGGATACAGATCGGATCGGATAGTTGTCTATCTATATCCTATATTCTTTTTTTTTAACGGATATAGATACGAATATGGATATTAGTTGGATCCTCAAATTTTTATTCATATTCGGATTGATTTAGATATGAAAACGAATTCGAACGGATAATATCCATATCACTTTTACCTTTATGTATCTCAGCGGCAAAGATTCATGATTAAATCAAGAAAAACAAATCTCAACAAAACCAAAAACCATAAAATCCAGGCATGGAATGGATGGGTGCACTGAATGGGGTGTAGATCTTCGCTTAGATTAAGCCTATTTCTTGATCCATTATGCATACCGTCATTAAACATCATGAATTGTTGGTATGGGAAGATCCTATCTCTTTAATCGATGGATCATTAAATTTAAATATCAAATAACACCACGAGCATAAAACCGTGTATCTATGTGGATGTCTATTTTTTTTCATACACCGAAATCTCATGATCGACTGTCCTCCCCCCCCCCCCTCAAAAAAATCAAGGTAAGATAAAGAATGTTGCCGAGCACCCATGCTCCTATGCTTTTTGGATGATGTCCTCTAATGATAAGATAATGCTAATTGTCATGAAATTATAGGCACGCAGGTTTCTCATAATTCAAAAAATTTCTCCTCATCCGCGGCTAATCCGCCGTCGTTGATACACACACACACACACACACATATATATATATATATATATATATATATATAT
>KE504825.1:76338-87269 GCA_000441515.1 Elaeis oleifera
ATATATATATATATATATATATATATATATATACATACACACATACACACACGCACAGACAGACATACATACATGCCCTCGTGATATCTTCGGCACATCTCTTAGCCTTGAACTTACAAGAACTTATTCAAGGACTCTGATTTTATCCAATAATCTTCACCGTACAATTGATGCACCCAAAAATGGAACTCGAATTATGAGGTGGCCAGTTGTCAGAGTGCATCAGATAAACGGTTAAGATTGTTCTGTCTTTCGCGAATCCGACGCCAGCTCCTTCCAAAAGGAAAAGTTCAAAGTTAAAGTTGGTTTAGACTGCACCATCTGAGCCGTTGGATGTATGCCGAGACGATAAAGATCCGTCGTTTAGCACGCGCCCCATCATAACGCGTCGGTGTTATAATGGGCGCACGTGATTTTCTGTAGCCCCCGCGTCCGAGCGACGGAGGCCGCGTGGTGTCCGAATATACCATCTCCATTACTAGCGGTTATATGCGGGTGTTCGATCTACCGTTGCAAGCATACTTTATATAGGCGGGCGGTCAGGATCCACTCGAAAGAACGACGTCGGCGGTGGTTTCATTGCCCGCGTATCAATTTATATGCGGACTATCGTTCCATCTATTCAATGCATCTCTTTTCGGCAGCACCTTAGGTCCTAAGTCCCTCCCAGGCGTCATTTGACCGCCGAGTTCCACTACAGACTACACGGCCGGAGTGCTTAATATATGACAGTGAAATAACATAAATACCCTTAACAGGACGAGTGTTCAGAACAAGGAACGAAAATCACTGATCCAATGGCCACATTTTCTCCACCAAAAGTAGGTCGAATATGAACGGTCATTGATCCAGCCACTCATCAGAGGGAGACAGAGCACCACTCGCACTTGCCGATAGGATTGAGGGTAGTTCTGGAATCCAGGTTTAGATAACGTCATGAGGACTGATAACGGCTAATACTTATACCATGGAGTCCGAGAGAAGTCAAAAAAATTAAGTTTCTGTTATGCGGCCCCGTCAATGCCATCGAAACAAGTGAACACTTATAAAGCGGGGAGATCCGGTCCGCGAGAAAACCACGTCACCTACACGCAAAGCTGGTTTTCACCTTGGTTGGGACTTATGTTGGGGCTGCATATCTTCTTGTTTGTACTGTTTAATATCTACCTGCTCATTGTATCCAACGGCTCTTTCTTGAAAAAGCTTTCCCGATGCCATGTTCGTTCGCTCTGCCGACCCCTCCAACCCCTTCTCTCTCTCTGTCTCTATTTCTTTACTTGTTTTTTTTCTTTTCACTTGCTTTTGTTGGTTACGGGTTTCCATCAGTTCCTTAGAGATCTGAAACCTAGTCTGATCTCTCCTTTTCTTTCTCCATTTTTCCCCCTTCTTGATTGCGGTGGAAGTTAAGGTGTAGCTAGGGTTTCCGGTATCTTGGTTCATCTGGTAAGCTTCAGATCCATGGGATTTCTGTTCTTTTCTATTTGATTTCACTCAGTGTTTGTTTTGTCCTTTTCATGTGTATTGGATTTGGAGTTCGGACACTGTTGGTCGAGCTCTTGGACTGACAATGGTGTTCTTGTTGATCGGATTCAGGCTTTCGCACTTTTCCTTGTGATTTGAGCTGTTTTTCTACATACTGCAGGTGTTTTGGTCTCAAAAGCTTTGATTATGCCTATCGATAGTTGTTTTGGTCTTCTTTATCCTAACAAGTAATTGTTTTTGGTAGGTTTCCAAATTCCTTTTTTATCGTTTTTCTCTCATTTAAACGTTTTGACCTTTTTGATAGAATGTGAAGTGCTGAGGCGATCGGTTGAGTCATCGTTTCCTTCACGTTACAAGTCATTTCTCTGCCTTTCGTTCTATGAATTAGATTTTCCTTACTTGATGTTGCTTGTGCTACATGCTGTGCTGTGATGAAGGGCTCTTGCAGGATTTGTTTCGAGATATAACAATTTAGGATCTTGAGTTTCTGCTGATGGGGAGGTCTCCTGGAAGATGGATCAAGACGGTGCTTTTGGCAAGAAATCATCCAGATCTCATGCATCGAAAGGAAGGGATGCTTTGGTATGCAACTGGATTGCTTTTTTCTTTATGTCAATAATTGATTTATGATTTATTTTCTGTGCATGGAAACGCGTTTAATGATCAGATTTCTGCTTTTTAAAGGTAAAGATTCACTTGGTATAATTGATCTGCATGTGTTACATATGGCTTCGATCATTTGCTTTCTAAGCTGATTAAGGAAGCTTTCCATAGTAGCAAGTTGCTAGTTTGTGTACTTCTTTAGCCACACGTTATTCTCACCATGACCAATTAATTCAAGTGATGATGTCTGCATGACTTTCTGTAACATTTCTGATTTTCATTGGTGCATACATTTGTACCTAGATTAACCAAACAGATCTAAAGCATTACATGCATGCCATCTCACTGTTTTGTCAAGGGTGGGTCGCCTTGCACTGAAGATGAAGTGGAGGTTGGTCAGGTTGGTGTATATTTGGCTTCTCTATATGATGGATTTAAGAATCTTCAACAGAGAAAGAACCGAGGTGATGAAATCATGCAAGCCTTCTTTATATGGGATTAAGATGATGAATATCATGAGTTTAGAGTTAATAATGGCTTCAAAAGATGTAGCTTCACGGGGAGGGAATGCATTGAAACATCAGATGAGCTTCTTGATGGTTGCATTGTCATTAATACAAATCAAGGTATTAGTAAGTTTTGATGGGATGATTAGAGGAAGTGAGTAAGGTTAATGTCTTCTGAATGCTGATGCATTTCTAAGTTAGGAGGTATCATCCTTTGCTTTTTGGAGGACAAAGGAACGTTAAAAGTGGATGACATGGGGGATAGGTAGCACTCCTGCATTGCATATGGCTTTAACCTGAGGACAAAGAGGGCTTCATTGTCTCAATTCTCTAATGGAAGGATGTCCTTAAATTTGTAAGATCTCTTCCCCTTGATTATAGGTTTCATTCTTTTTTTCAAAGCCCCCATTATTGTTCCATATTGTGATCTGATGGCTTATTTGGACACAAGGTTAATCAACCAACCATAATGACCATAACATGTAGTAAGCTCATAAAGTTTCATCTTTTGGGACAAGGTTTCAAATATTGGTGTTGCATCTTGTTCCAGTTTTTTGTCTGAATGGTATGGCACCGGTTACCAACATGGGGTATGGGATTGCATCCCATATTGACACACTAGTACCAGTGTTGAAAACTCGCCATAACGGTATGGTATTGTTCTTGTGGTCCTAGTCTGGCGGTATTTGATACATTGTTTTGGAAGGTGAACATTACAGCCAAAACTAAGGAGATCAGTTGAAAGTTATATGATTAAAAAGAGGTTTTGCTAGATAATCATCCAAAAGAACATTTAAATAGAATGCCGGGGAACAAAGAGATCAGGAGTTTCCTATCATAGCTTTTGTGTTTTCGAGTAACCATGATATAATGGCAATGACAAAAAATAGGGAAAGAGATGGGGATTATCATTGCACTTACAAAAGTTGACACCTGAAATCAAATGTTGGAGGAAGCACATAAAAGATAAGTCATCAAAGAAATAATTCTAATTTATAAGCTTCTGCATCACCCTTTAGAGTTGAGATAAGCTTGGGACTTGGCTTCTCTAAACTCAGAGAGACTATTAGGCTTCGATCTATCATGTAATGGGTTGCATTATATTCAACAGACTGCCATTCTAGCGATACTGTATCTTTACAATGTGGTTTTCCACAACAAAGGCAATGATTTTTAAGGGCATTTGATGATTATACATGAAAACCAAGCCATTTGATTATAATAGATCCTCAAACAATGCTTTGTTTCCAAGGGCCTGTCTGGATGCAGGCATAACTTTTCCTTGAGTTAAGCTAAATGGTCGGTCAAAGTTAAGGAAGGGAGCGGTGACTGGAAATAAGTAAATTGATGAGAACATAGGTGCTCTTGTCTTCCACAGAGCACCCAATCCCTGAAAAAACAAGATACTGTATTCCACTTAAAAGGTGTTTCCTGGTGTCCCAATCCTTTTGGGATTTGATCTCAAGTTTCTCAAATAGGAAGGGTTTTCTTTGCACTATTTACTGATTCTCAGCATTTGTCATATATAGATAAATCAACCGGATAATCTGTAGTGGCGTCCAAACAGCCCCTACATTAGGGATTTGCATTCCTTAGAGTTGACAGTGACTACAGTATGATGAGGTTTCCTGGGGATAGAGAGTGGATGTCTTTCTAAGTAAACAAGTTATTTGGGCAATGAATTAGAGACATTTGTTACTTGATATGCCTATAGTTAATCAATGTTTCAACTTGGAACAATGACCGAATTTTAATTGGTCATAACCCTCTATTAATGCTAACTGAGATGCATTGATGCAGTTAAGAATGTATCAGATTGAAAGGATGCAATAACTCAACTAAGGTTTGTCTTGGCTGCTTTACTTTAGCGTGAGGACCTAATTTAGCAAAATAAGATGGTTTGACTTGGTTAAGTAAATATGGAAGCTTAGTTGGTCACAATTAGGTAGTTATGTTGGAGAGGAAGGGAATATTTTATCTTTGAGGGCTTGGATTACTTCTCTAAGTTGTTTTGTCTATCATATAATTTTCTCTTATAGAATTCTGCATCATATTTCCATGGAGAGAAAGAAAAGGTGATGGTAAGAGGCCAATCTGTTTTACCAGAAAAGGCCACACATAACTAGGGTTCAGAGTTAAACCTTTGAAGCAAGTATATCATGCACCTTGCTCATGGTTCATTCATGCTTCCTATTACTTAATTTCTGAACATGCAAGATACAGGGGGACATCGAATTACTAGGATAATAATTTTTAGGAATAAATTGACCTTGTGGGGTCCATGTATTTCATGTTATTGAGTGTAATATAGCTTAGTATTCACTTTATTGGGTCAACCCCCCCTCCCACCAAAAAAAAAAAGCAGCGTTATCGCTGAAATTTATATATGTATATTTTCTTTTTTGATTTGATATCAGAGGAGTCTAAAGGAAAATTATCTCCTTGATGAGGCATATTCTTTCAAAGGAGTTGCGTGTTGTTAATGTTAGTTCTGCTGCTGTCTTCTCCTCCCAGTATTTATTTTGTTGATCCCTTTCTCCTTACGCCTTTATTAGGGCAGTGGATGAGCTAACCTTGCTTTTCTTGTTCCATCCCATGAAATTTGCTATGCATGGACTTTAAAGAATATTGCCTCTGTGTGCTGCGGAGAGATTAAGTCACAAGATATCAACATGATCATCTTTGGGGTCTGTGACCCAATATAAAGGAAAGAAAGGAGCATTGGTGATTGATCAGTTAGTTATGGATGGCTAGATATCTTACTTTTGTTTTGCCTTCTGGTTGCTTTCAGTGCATGTATGTTTGGTTGCTGCTTCTAGGTCTTATTTTTCTGGCTTTTTTGGGTAATGATGATGGTGGTGGTGGGTTCTTGTTCTGCCTCTACTTATGTGTTGGAGATCTTGTATTTTTCCCTCAGGACGACCCTTGAGCCAGTTATAAAGTTACAACTGCTGAGGTCTCACTGTTTCTGGGAGAACATGCCGCCCCCCACCCCAACCAAAACCAAAAAAGAAAAAGAAAAGAAAACTTCATTTCTTATTCCAGCCTCTTCTTCATGTGATGTCAGACTTATGAGAGCTTGGTTTGGCTTGAGATTGTATGTGATGGATGCAGTCCTTCAGTAAACTTGTCTCCTCCCTGATATTTTGGCACCAAACAGCTTTGGCATTGACAAGTCGGCGTACATTTGTTTTGTGATTTTAATACCATTCTCTGAAATCTGTTCACTGTCCTGGAGCATTTGAACTTTCTCTGCATTGTTTACTCTTCTTTTAGAGATGACCAGAAACCTATGCTTACCTGATATAACTAAACAAAAGGACTGTAGTCTTGCTGTATTTCATCAGCAATGCAATGGTTCCCAGATGGAAATGGGATCACGCATTTTGAAGTATGTCACGAGAACCTAACGAATCCTGATTAAGCAGTAGAAAGTTTGAGGTACTCAATATTTGCTGCTAGGTCTGTGCATCTTCACCTGTGCAAGATTTATTAACATTTTAAACCTTTTGCGTTTAATTTAAAATTGTCAGATATGTTCACTCAACATCACTTTCACTTGGGAGGCCTGGATTGTTAGTATAGTCAAAACTTCTTAGTAAGTTTTCGATACTATATATTAGCTGTCTTTTTCCATGTTGCAATGCTATGTGGTGACAATTATTGGAGGTCTTGCCTTAAATTGGTCAGTCAACTATGGTGCAAGGTCTGGCTGGTTAGTTGCATAACCAGTAGATGGGGCCATTAAATGATAACAGAAAAACTTGCAATATCAAGTGCAGTTGTTGAAGAGAACTATTAAGCTGGAAAATGCATTTGTTAGTAGCTGTACGGGCTTATTAGTGGGAAATATCACAGAATTAACCAGTTGTCTGAAAACCATTTTACTCTACGTGAAGTCAGAGAGATGAGGAATAACATATGCCTTCTGGAAATCAAATGCTGGTTTTCTGTGTATATTTCTATATTTCAATGTTTCTTTCTCTACTTCGAGTCTGCTAAAGTTTTCGTCAAGTTTCTTCACAAAAAATGGTTTTGTCATGCATTAGTATGCCCACTCTACATCTGCTAGAATTGATTGTATTTGCAAGGACTAACCAATCTGTCAATTTCTATTAGAAGAAAGCTGCAAATGATAAAGAGAATATCGGTGGAAAAGGACCATCTGCTCAGGTTGTGAATTCGCCAGTGATATCTCAATCAGTACTAGTAAATGCCAAAGCTAATGATATCATCTCAGAACCAGAAAAGGGGCACCTGATCGTATGGTTGTTGGAGCAGTTCCATCATCCATGGTTCAAGATGCAGATGATCAAGGAACGATGGGTCCTGACGTATCAAAGGACTCTGAAAAAGTTCAGGAAGAGCAGGCTGCTACCAAGGTGCAAGCAGCCTTCAGGGGTTATCTGGTAACTTTTGCTTGGAGTTATGATAATTTGCATTTACTTTGGCTATTTCCTATTTCCTTCCTCGCACTTCATCTATGTTGCATTTTGGCCAGGATAATGCACTCCTATTTGCATGCACTCCAAATTGCACATTATTTCATTAATGTGCTTGTCCATATTTTTTTTTTACTTCTTTAAGCTCTTTTAGGGAGATCATAGTTGATATCCCTCTCCTTCTCTCTCTCAGCATCTGAAACAATCTCTCTCTCTAATTTTTTAAGTGCTTTTGCAAACTGTGGAACAGATAGATATATGGGAGAAGTCAATGGGAAAAAGTCCTCAATGCTGTCTGATATCTGGATAATTTTGATGCAGTCTCGCAGGGCATTTCGTGCACTTAAGGGCATCATAAGGCTGCAGGCATTAGTTCGCGGGCACTTGGTGAGGAGACAAGCAGTTGTAACTCTACGTTCTTTGCAGGGAGTCGTTAGGTTACAAGCATTGATTCGTGGGCGGCGAGTCAGGCTTTCCGGTATTGGCCTTGAAGTCAATACAAAATGCTATCAGGGAAAGAATGTGGTAGATATACTTAACTCGGAACTTCTAAACTCTAAAGAATTAAGTTAGTGGATGTGCAACTTGTTCTTTTTCTCACTTTTCTCTGAAATGAATCTCCTGCTTGTGGATGTCAATGATGCACTACTTCAAAAAAATTGCCACATAATCTTGTTTGATTGCGATGTTGGTCAAACTGGTGGATCATAACTGGGTAGCTATTTTTAGTCCGGTTGCCTTGCTGATGTGTTATGAAACAAGGTCTTGGATATAGTGCTGGAGCAATGAAGCTACTAATTCCTTTTGTTTCGCACTCTCTTGGGGAATTGTACTGACATATATGCCCCTTGTGAGAATGTGGTCTTGCGTGTTTGGGGAAGGGAAGGTCGGCAATTAGTGGATGCATGGATGCAAATGTGCATTCAGCTTTTTGCAGCAGCAATTTTTCAAAATTGCAAGACCATCATGCTTGCATGCATTTTGTTTTATTTTATAATCTAAATAGAGCTGGGAATATTTCACTTGTTCTAGTTTACTTGTACCTTAATCAATTCACTATAAGGTCTTGGAATGGCTGCACCAGTTTATTGAACTTTCTCACCTCCTTGTTGAAGATTGCCTTATTTTTTTTCAGGATGCTAAACAGTTGAAAACTTGGAATGAGAAGCTGTCAATTAATGCTTTTGTTCGTAAGGTAAGTTGTGTTGCATTAATGATGAGATCACGTTTTTCAAAAAGCTTCTTCATATACTTATATCTGTTAAGCAATATCTACCAAGCTGCTCAAAGAAGCTTTTAAATGATTTTCCAGAATATATATTGAGCATCAATCATGTTCATTATATATTTATTTGACAAGGGATATCTATCACTTGTTCCATTGTTATAGCTTCTTTCTACATCGCCTGTTACAAAACCTATGCAAATCAAGTATGGTGATGGGGAACCCAATTCAGTCTTGATTTGGATGGAGCGCTGGACGTCCTATCGGATTTGGAAACCGCTCCCTCAACCAAAGAAGGCTGTTGATTTGAAAACTCAGGCAAGAAGGGTGTTAGTGCTATGGAAAGTGAATCAGGCAGATCTAAACGTAGTCTCCATAGGAATTCAGCTGGAAATGCTGACTCTGGGCCAGCAAATGTCACCACTGAATCTGGAAAATCCAAACGCAACCTGAGGAAAGTACCTATCTCCCCTGCTGATTCTGCACAGGAAAGCCCACAAACTGAGCTTGAAAAGGCCAAGCGTAATTTAAGGAAGGTATCTAATTTGACAACAGAAGCCTCTAACAGGGTGGATACTGAAAATGAGATACCACCTCGCAGTTTGAAGGTGTCAAGTTCCCTTCTGATGTTTTGCAACAGAGCATTGAGGATTCTGCAGACAAGGTGAAGAGAGATACTGCAGTGACTATTGAGAATAAACCTGATGTGGAAACTGCACGACTGGTGGCATCAGATGGACCTATGAATACGTTACCAGATGATTGCCCACTCTTGAATTGAACCCATCGCAAAATATCTGTAAAGAAGATAATCTTTTGCAGTTTATAGGGATTTGAGCATGAAGGATGAACAGCTATGCGATGGAAGCCAGAAAAGCAGCAAGAGGAGGGCTTCTTTCTCATCCAAATCCGAACATCATGCAGAAAATGGTTTGCAGAATTCACCAAAATTACCGAGCTATATGCAAACGACTGAATCTGCCAAGGCAAAACTACGGGGACAAGTTTCACCAAGGTTTGGGTCAGATTCGGCTGAGAAAAATAGCGCCACACGTCGCCATTCTTTGCCATCTTCCATGAATGGAAAGCAGAGCTCACAATCACCACGGACACAGAAACTGATTCAAGCAAGTGGCAAGGGGGTGTTCAGAAATGACAGATCTCTGACATCATCTGGAGATGGTAATGATTTTGACCAACTCTACCTATATTTTGGGAACTATGTTCTTGGATTTGCTTTTGTCAGGGTCATATTCTTCTTTTTTAAAGTGCATAGGTTCACGATTTTACATGAGAAGTTGATAGTTCTCTTGTTTGCCATTCCTTCTGGAGATGCTTGAGTACTTTCGTTTTCTACACGATCATGAAACTACTCCCCTTTTCTTTTCATTATTAAATGCAGGGAAGGCAATCCAGGTAGATTGGAGGAGGTGATGACAAGTGGGTTCAAGTTCTTACAATAGCAAAATATTGTGGTTTATCTGCAGTTTTCCCCTGTTCATTGCTTGTTTGTGATGTAGGGTTGTCCTGTAATACGTAATAACTTATTATTAACTGGGGTTTGGTGTGCTTAATTCTGTGTTCTTCACAAGCTTCAGCTTACAGAACGTTGTTTTGCACAGAAAAAATGCCTTTTGGATTTGCCTTGTTGGTCATTTAGGTAGACTGCTTTGAATTTTCTAAATGTCGAACAACTGTGGGACCACTTATTAAATTCAGAATCATCCCAGTACTTTTCCTACATGCACAAATTCCTGGACATATGCTGATGTGAATATCGGGCAGGTTCTACATCAGGTGTTTAATGATCTTCTGATTAGAGAATGGGGTAGCTTATCGAAGCTGATGTAATTCCAAGGTGCTTGGGTTCTGTACTGCAGCTTTTATCACAAGGTTGGTCCGTAACGAGGGCTCCAAATATATATATATATTTTGAGAACATCAGCGGCGATTTTAGTTGGATGGTTTGTTAACTAACGAGCTATGACCAACTCTCCTACTATTTAGTTTTCTGTATCCTCTGCCTTTTTTTCCTCGTGAGTTATTTAGAATGTAAGCGTGGAGTCGAGTATTTGGTAGGACGGTAGCATTCGTCGTTACTTGGATAAGGGGATGGAGAATTAATCCCTGATGGAGAATCAATCCTGGTTGGACTCAGTCCTCAAGGATGAAGTATTGGGTAGAAAAGTAGAGATTATTATTCCATTCTAATCTTTTAAAAAAATGTTATGTAAAATAATGATTATCAGTAATTAGATCAAGGACAAAGGTTCAAATTCTTTCTGTATATTTATGATTTATTTAGATGTTTTTTATTAAAAAAATTTATCAAGTATTTTGAAAAAATAAAGAAAAGTTCAACATCGCAAGTGGAGCCGAGCTAAAGAAAAATATAAATTATCTGATGTCTTGTTCAACAAAGGAATTTGTTTCAAAACATCCTTCATCCTCGTAAAAAATTTAAACAAGCCAACCATTTTAGGAACTCCATTCCTAAATTTAATTAAACCATTTATAGTAGATGAAAATGACATCAAATCACAAGTTTAAGGACGAAACCTGAGCTTTCCATTTATTCATCAGCCTTTTTTAAAAATGATCAAATTTTTAAAATCTCAGTCAATAAACCAGATTACTCAGAAACAAAAACAACTTGAACACTTATATATATAT
>KE504825.1:87289-125814 GCA_000441515.1 Elaeis oleifera
ATATTCTTTTTTTTTTTTGGTAAATTAAAGGAGCACAGCTTGCATTAAACATAAAGGAGAGAATACAGAGCCTGAAACAGAGGCATATATACAGCCTGGAAACAGAGGCATATACACAGCCTGGAAACAGAGGAAAATAAACAGCTTAAAGACTAAAAATCAAAATACAGGAAACAGCAAAATGGAGTTCTACTTCAAATGGCGCATAGCAGAGAAAGGGAGTAGAGGTTGCATGATTGAAACTTCCCCTTTTGAAGAACCGGCAGCAGAAGACATATGGCAAGGAAATACATGTCGATCCCTTCTCAAAGCATTGTTCCCTGAACATCAGCCTGCTAAATAGATTGGAAATAGGGGTTTGAAACAATGGGAGCAATGTCATCCTGTTCTTCATTAAGACCAGCCTTGGCAACAAAATCAGCAGCCTGGTTTGCTCCTCTTGGAGTGTAAGAAACTTTCAAATTAGAACAAGAAGCCGACCAGTGGAGGATATCATTTAAAATGGGAAGATTATTAGCAGCATATGGTGAACAACATATAATCAAGAAAATAACCTTCATAGAGTCACCTTCTAATCAGATACTAGATGCTCTAAGATATGTGACAGCAACCAACGAGCCAAGCCATGCTGCCACTAATTCGGCATAAAAAACTGATGAAGGAGGTAAGGCTCTAGCTCCCAAAGCAAAAATAGTGCCTCCAGCATCCCTCATAATATAAGCGGAAGAAACCTTACCTTCAGCCACTGCAGCATCGAAATTCATCTTAAGGCATCCTGAGGGAGGGCGTAGCCAAGGACAGTAGGTGATCAAGTTACTGCCAGCAGAGCTGGGCAGTTGTAAGCTACACCAGTGCCTCCATTGAGCCTGTCCGGTGGTAAAAGAGCATGCTGTGATATCAGGGATAAGAAGAAGTGGATGCTACGAGCTATCTGGGTAGGAGTACTAATAGAACCATTGAAATACGGTTATTCTAGCATTCCAGATCTGCCAAGTAAGGTAGCCCATAGAGCTTTTAAATATTTTGAAACGGAAGAGTACATGAGAGTGACCAAGTGGGGAAAGAAACTGGACGAGTGTTATCGGTAGCAGACAGATGGAATTGCACCCAACAGCTAGCTGCAAATGGGCACTCAAACAAACATGGGCAATATCCTCCATAGTATCCTCACAGAGATCACAATAAGTATGAGATACATTAATAATACCACGTGAGGCTAAAATAACTTTGCAAGGTAAGCCCTGCCAAATCACCTTCCTCCAAAATATTTGATTCTCATAGGCAAATGAAGGCTCCAAATCCATTGGAAGGAAGAGTCCCCACCAGCTGGTGAGAGGGAGCAACCAGAGGGTAAAGATCCTTGAGAGAAATGAGCATAGAGTTGGTGGAATTCCAAGTAATCTGATCAGGGCCTTCATTAATAGCAATAGGGATCTTAGCACTATGGCTTATCATATTAGATGGAAAGAGCCCACCAATCTTGTGTTCATCCCACATTCGATCAGGGCAATGAGTTCAGAGACGGAAAGCTGTGCCAATGGTGAGTCAATATTAATAAAAGTTGGCCGAGCATTAAGGGGAATAGAAGTAAGCCATGGATCCTAAAAAATGTCGATAGAGCGATCATTTGCCATATGAACTGATACCTAATAATAGCAGCAGCTCCACAGATTTTGGCCCAGATTGAGGAAATATGCCTAGGCTTTATATAGGAGTTCCAGAAACCAGCAAAAAGATACTTGGCTTTAACAACAATAGCCCAAAGGGAAGTGGGATTGAGAACAATTTGGGCAGCAAGCTTGCAAGGAAAGATTTTCCGTCGAGTATCAAGAGAGATAATTCCCAGCCCACCAAGCTGTTTAGAATTACATACGTTACTCCTGGCCACAAGATGCATTCCTCTATGATCAATGGGGTGGCCTTAGAGGAAAGTCTGATATTTCTTTTCCCATCTGTAGAGAACAAATTTGGGAACAGGAAGGCAAGAGAGGGTATAGAGTGGAATCGATGAGAGCACAGATTGTAGTAGAGTGGCCTTCCAGCTAAAGAGAGAACTTTTCATTGCCAAGATGAGATTCTCTGGGTCATTTTTGCGTGAAGAAAAGCAAAATCCCTTGCATTCAGCCGTCGAGGAGACAAAGAGAGACCCAAGTATGTCCAGACACCTTGGACTTGCCTAATTGAAAGAATACGCCGAATGTGAGCTCTATTAGAATCGGAGGTCTTGGGGCTGTAGGTGAGGTGAGATTTAGTCAAATTTATAGTTTTGCTAGGGGAAGAACAGTAGGCATCAATTATAGTTTTTAAGCAGCCCATATCTTTGACAATAGCTCTAACAATGAACAAATAATCATTAGCAAAAGAATATGAGAAACCATTGGTTCTCCTCTAGAGGATTTATACATCCTCAAAAGATGATTGAAAATGACATACTTAAGAAGAGTGAACAGAATCTCCGAACTCATAATGAACAAGTATGGTGTTAGAGGACAACTTTGTTATAGACTTTGCGAGGCAAGAACCATCAGGAAGGAGAACCATTGATCAGTAATGCAAAATTAGGGCTAGTAATGCAGATCCGAACTCAATTTATAAAAGTAGGGTTGATTTCAAAGTGAGATAGTGCAATAAAGAGAAAAGGCCAAAGAACCTGATCAAAGGCTTTCTCCGTATCAACTTTCACCTACACCAAGCTCTTAGTAGGAGCCGTCCTGTTTAAAAAGTGCACGATCTCTTAAGTTAAGAGAAGATTATCAGAAATATTGGGGCCAGAAATGAAAGCCCCCTACTCAATAGATATCAAAGAATGAAGAAGAGGTTTTAATCTATCCGCAAGAATTTTTGTCACAATTTTATAGATCGAGTCGCACAAACTAATAGGGCGATAATCATTAGCTCTAATCGGATCAGAAGTTTTAGGAATCAAAGTGATATAAGTATACTTCCACAAGTCAGGCATCATAGAGTGGGAGAAAAAATACTATATAGCGGAGGCCACATCATCCTTAATGAGCTGCCAAAAAGTTTAGAAAAAAATATAGAAAAGTCATCCGGCCCTGGGGCTTTGTCAGGATGCATACCCCACAGAGCATTTTCAATCTCATCAATAGGGACAGCTTTTATAAGATTGAGGTTTTGTTCATCAGATACAGAAGAGAATAAGATAGGGTAGCCCATAGCCTCGATATTAGATTGTGCTGTCCATCTGAGCTGAAAATAAAAAAAAATAAATCATAAATTTCAGCTAGCTGATCAACCAGATCACCATTGTCCCTTTGCATCATCGAGATTCTGTTTCTTCGCCTCCTCAAGATAGTAGATTTATAAAAGAAGATAGTATTGGCATCCCCTTCTTTCAACCAAATGGCCTTAGATTTTTATCTCCAAAGAACTTCTTGCGTGTGAAGGTTTTTATTATATTCACTAAGAGTGTTGAGGAGTTGAAAATATTGTTGGTCGGTGAGGCCATTTTGTTGAGATTTAAGGAGTTGGAGACGGGCAATGTCATCATATAAGCACTGCCCCTTGGCAAAGATGTTGCCCACAGTATACTTGCATCTATTAATAGCTCTTCTAGTATCATGAAAAAGTATAGAGAGCCGGATACCTCAGAAGTGATTGCCATTACACTTCCAAGCTCTATGGATAGCTTCATAGAAACCTTTGATATACATCCAGATCTTTTCAAACCGAAAAAGAATATTCTTTCTCCTTTGAGAATCAAATAAATTTAGCAAGATCGGACAATGATTGGAAGCAAATCTAAGAAGATAAGAAATTTTAGATTCAAGATAAAGATTAAACTAGCTATCCAAAGCAAAATTCTAATCAATACGCTCCCAGACACAGGCCAAGCCCAACCCGTTATTACACCCGGTAAATTTTGGCCCAAAAAATTTAAATCGACAAGACTAGTTCTCATGAGAAAAGATTTAAATTCTTTAATATCTCGATCAACAGAAAAGTCTTTGCCTTCTTTCTTATCTCCAGCATTGAGAATACAATTGAAATCACCGATTAACAACAGAGGAAGACCCGTAGAGAGAACAGATTCAATTTGTTCCCACAGTTTTCTTCTTTGAAGACCATGAGTACTCGCATAAACAATTCCAAGGATCCAATCAAATTTTTGGTCACATATATATATATATATCCATTCTTTGATTATAGCTTGCGTGGTTGGTTCTTACCTGAATTGTTCGAGCAAGACCTTGGACTCATATTCCTGCACCATCACACTTCAATGCCCGAGATGCTCCTCAACTCATTATTAAAATAACGGGCATTTTCACCCACAGACCTGGTTGAGAACATGCAACCCATCAAACAATCGCATCACGACATAGTCGAAGCAAGTGCAACGGTTTATTTGTTTGGATTAGCTTTCTTGTGCCAAGAAAAAAAGATAATGTTCATTAAGTGACAATGTCATCCAAAGGAATACAAGGTGCCATTTGTTTTAGTTAGTTTATTGCATGCGTGAAGACTCAAATTGATAGGTGATTAGCTTTATAATTCATCGCAAAATGGCTACCAATTTTTTTTGTTGGTTTGACAAGCTAAACATTTATATATATATATAAAGTTAGATGATCTGCATTTCCCTTTCAGCCGATATATCCCTATTATAAGATGAGACAGATGGCATTATAGCTGATCCAGCTTCTCACGGACGTGAGGCTTGAGTTGGACTTCACGGTGAGTACTGCGTCCACCAGTCAATTTAAGTCAACTCAGGAAGCATTTAAGCTGTCTCTGCTCAAACAAGAAACAGCTTTAGTAGCCCACATACATAACGGCCTTTGCAGACCATTCACCACACGGTGGTTTCGGGAGCCCACAACGGTAGAATTACCATAAACAACGCACTATGGATGTGACCCGAGAGCCCCACTACCTACAGAAGGCTGTTTTCTGTTTGCTACTCCGAGCCAATCGTGCGATGGTCCTCAAGTAAGACGTCCAATAATAGGGGCAATTTCGTCATTTCGTTGCACAGGGTCCGTGATCTACATATAGGAGTGAGGGAGGGAGGGAGGGACCAAGACGATACAACAGGCGTCTTCTTAGAATCAGGGAGACGTGTAGCCCTTGAAGGTCTGAATCAAGAAGTAATATTACTACCTGTTGCTGCTATCTCTGGAGAGCGCAAAGGAATCAAGAAGACGTGGAATCCAGAACAAGAAGAGGGTGGATGAAGGGCCGTTGTCCTTCGGAGCCTCGTCACCCAGCCCGACGCTCTTCTTGAAAGAACCCCACATATTCCAGGTCGGAGAATTTCACCTCTTTTATCTTCCCGTTTTTTTTTTGCTCTCTTTCGTCAATGGGAGTTAAATTTATAATCTTGTCGAATTTATTGACGTCTTCGACGGTCGTTGCGCTTTTGGGTTTGGTTTCCGTTAGGAAATTTCGATGTCACCAAGGATCTAAAATTTTCTTGCGTAATTTAGATTAAGGTTCTCATTCTTTCTTTTTCCTGGTTCTTGATGATAGTTCACGTAATGTGATGTAGAAATTGGATGGGACGCTGCGAAAGTTGAGATTTTTTTATTAAAGAATCACGCTTCAGTTCATGAATGTTTGCTTCTTTGTTTTCTTTTTAGTTAATGCAAACTAGTGGTGAATGCTTTGGTAATTCATTCATTTGGAAGATTCAAAAGTTCAAAGCTGAGCAAGATTGATTACAAACAGGCTTTTTTTTGAGTTCTTGCAACAAATTTCAGTCCATTACGAGGATCGCTTTTGTTTCGGTGGTCTCTCTTGCGTGCTGTAAATTTGAGATCGATCTTCTTGATTCTTGGTGGTTAACACAACATTTATCGTAAAAAGAATTGGGTAATCACCATGTTTAACGTTTTTTTCTTCCAAAATGTTCAGAGTTGGAATTTTTGCGAGAAACTAAATGAATGTTGTCCGTATTGAATGACCCTTCCATTCAAGAATTTTCATTTTTGTCGGTTTTTCCGATGGTATTGCCTATCATTTCCAATTTGTCTCCGATTTCTTTCCTTCACTTCTATTGACACAGTCTAATAAAAACGATCGATATCAGTTCATTTCTCATGATACATGGTGCCGGACAAAAACTGAGTCCCCTAATGCCTTGATAAAATATCTATGCCTTCTTTTCATTCTTATCACCTTATCATGTTGGTGTTAATTTGTAGAAATGTAATTTACATATATATTTTCTCATCCCTTATCTTATTCTCTTATATTTGATATTCATTGGTGATGTATCTTAAATTTATCGCAAACGCACGGTGTGCAATGTAGCACGTCCGACGAGTACGGATCGATCTCATAAAAATTAGATTTTAAAATGTATTCAAATATTGTTTAGACAAACTTTAAAGAAAAGAGAAGAGATTGTTTGTTGAATTACGAACTATCAAAGCAGTAAATTAATCAAATGTAAAGATAAATTATCTAAAAGATCTAGAGCTTTTGAATTCACTAGACCAATGAATTAGAGAGCTTTTTTATGGTTTCTCTTATAGTGTCTCTTAATTAAAGTGTAAAATATGAACAAGTATGGATCATGAAGAGATTTAACTCAACTATGATCCATCAAGCATTTCGCTTTCATCCTAAGAGACTTTTTCTTTCTCTTTTTTCTCTTGTATTACTCAAGTATGGATTATGAAGAGATTCTGACCCAACTATAACCCATCAAAATTTCATAAGAAAAAGAAGAAAGGATTAAGAGATTTGTGAGTCTTCAACCAATCATTCTCTCTTGCACTGAATCAAGCATGGACTATGAAAGAATTCTGACCCAATGATAGCCCATCAAGTTTCTTGATAAGAGAGATGAAGGGAGAAGGACTCTAAAAATTAAAGCTCAAAAAAAAAATTCAAAGAAAAGATTTTATTCATGGTCTAGCTTCATCGCAAATCCTAGAGGGATTACTTAGCCAAACATAGACTTTTATTCATGGTCTAGCTTCATCGCAAATCCTAGAGGGATTACTTAGCCAAACATAGTTGATTTGAAGCCTGAAGAAAGATAAAATAAAATCTAATTCTACTTGCTGGAATTTAATTTACAGAAATTAAAATTACAAAATTGAAAGGTACAGAAATTTAAACTACTCTATTGCAGAAATTAAAATTATAAAAATTAAATAAAATAAAAAATAATAATTTATTACTGAATAAAAATTCCGATATAAAAATTTTTAACTCCTAAACCATTAACAAGGCTTGGAGTTGGAATATAAAATAAACTCTCTTACAGAATCTGACTCTCTTTCTCGTGTGTTGGAAGGATGGAAGAATGTGAGAATAAAGTGGCTAAAAGATTTGCAAGGTAGGTATGCCTGTCTGTCACACAGATTTCTTATAAAAATTATGGTGTGGAGAGAGAGATGTTCAAGAATAGAGGTATTAGGTTTATTTATAGATGTTAGGAAGGAGGAGGATTTTATGATTTTAGATGTGGGATTAAAAGAAGAGGATAGATGAATGATTAGAATTTTATTGTAAAGAATGGATAGATGGATAGATAGTTGGTTAAATAAAAAAATAGAGAGAGGTATCCGCGTTCCAGCTTGCTATTTTTACTCCTGCGCTGCGTGAAGATCGCCAAAACCCGTGTGCTCGCTTGTTATCTGATCTCGTGCCAAACCTCTCGAAGTCCCGCTTGGGCCCACGTTAAGTCTCTGCCGCATGCCACTTTAAATTACGTGGACCCCATTTATTTGTTTGTTTGCATTTGAATTGCTTGACATCACGCGCTCGCATCACTTAAACTGAGCCACTATTTGCTCTCTTTTAAACCACAAAGTTGTTTTTAAAAACCCCTGTGGACCCAACGTTAAATGCTCCTATAAGCCACTTAGCTCCTTTTAAATTCTTATTTGCTGTGGGCATCTCACGGGCCGGGCCAAGCTTTTTTGTGGGCCTTTATTTGGATCACCATTCAATAGCTATTTTGAGTCCAATTTACACTCAATTTGAATCCTTTTAATCTGCAAATTAGACTCTTTGCATTGGCAATCATCTTTTCTGCAAAACACAAATAAAATATTAATTTTAAGAAATAAAGATCAATTAGTATATATTTAATATTTTGTTATGAAATATATTATACTTATCACACCCCTAACTTATTCATTGCTAGTCCCTTAGTAATGCAATATATAAGGTTTTATTTTATTTTTTTTAATTTCAAAGATTTTTGTGGAGTATATTTTCAAAAATATTTTGAAAATATATTTAGAAGATTTTTTCAACCCCCAACTTAAATATCATTTTCTAATGAAGGAAGAAAGAAAATGTAATGCAAGAAGAAAAGAAAATATCACCTGGTGAATATGTGTTCTTTGTCGAAGGTGATCTAGTGTGATGTTGGCTTAAAAGTTCGAAATCTGAAGATGGGTATCTCTGTTTATTCAATAGAAAAGATATTAGTTTAAAGAAATTAGGTTGCCTCCCAATAAGCGTTAAGTTTAACGTCTTCAGCCAGACGCTAAAAGAGTACCTATTCTATTTCTGCCCGAATCTTAACATCGGTCTGTAATTCCCCACGTGCATGATTCAGGCTCTTCCTCAAGGTATTTCTACTTGGGACCATTATGTGACTCATTCTCCTGATAACTAACAATTCTTCCTGTATAATTAGATCTAAGTATAACTTAAGTACTTGTTGGGGTTTTAAGAGACCTAGATTTATGTACTCGATGTGCTGAGATAGTATTTCTAAATCTCCTATTATTGTCTCTTTCTTTTTAAGCAGAGATTCAACCAGTGTCATGAGGGCTTCAATAACTAATTTGGTTTTAGCTGAGTGTAATGGTCACTAGGTGTGGATACCTCATTATTATTATCAGCTTCAGGTATCTTTTCCAGTTCCTTAGATCTGAATGTTCTTAATTGATCGAACTGGTCTTTAAGTTTTAGACCATTCTAAGCTCTAGGATCAACCTCTAGTTGGCTTGGTAATCTATCCTCTTCTAATTTACTAACCGCTATAGCTGATTGGTTCAATTATTTAAATAACTGGTCAGTGGTTTGCATGAAATTATTGAGAGTATTTTTAATGTTTGTTGTTGATTACGCTAAGATATCTAAACTCTTTTCTAATGTGTTGATTTCTTTCTCAGGATCTAAACTTGGTTGATCATTTAGTGTTTGGTTGGGCCTTAAATATGATTGATAAAATTGTGGGCTCCTAATGTTGCATGTTGTGACCATGTAAAATTGGCATGACTTTCCGACCTTGGGTTGTAGGTTGGTGCATAAGGTTTATTTATGTAGCTTTCATACTCTCCTGTATGAACTCAGTTTGGGTTGGGTTCATCAAATAAGGACACTTCTCCACAATATGATCTAGTGCATCGCATCCAATGCATATGGGTGCTAACACTTGGTTAAATTGGATATGTCTTTCGAATTCTAAGGCTTCAATTTTATTGATCAAAGTTGCAATTCTAGTATCTTCAAACTCCCTTGAATAAACATATGCATCTTTAATTTCAGTGAATGTAGGATGCATGTTAATTGTTTGATGATCAATTGTAAAAATTGTTAGCTGAGGAATTAATTCTAAATGGTTGGACAGAGCTAATCGGATAACATAGGTCCAGCAGGATTCTAGTTTGTCTATTGGAATCTATTTCTTCTTCAGTGACCTTATAGGCTTGTAGGTTTTAAATTGTGTCTGGCAATCATCGTTTGTCCTAGTAATTTTTTAAATTTTATTTTATTTATTTATTTTAATATATGAGAGAAAAGGAGGAGAAGAAGAAGAGTTCGAGAGATGAGTCCTAAGGGGTCCTAGATCGATAGATGAGAGAGTTTTAGTTAGATTTAATTTTTAAAAACAAGCAAGTTATCAAACAAATTAAAACTCTACATAGGGTTATCCTAATTCTAGATAACTCCTAACTGTCAAGGTTGTCTTCGAACTCTCCAAATTCATAATCGACTAACCGAATTGGCCATGTAAATGTAAGATCGATGGAAGGCTCCTCGTGCTTTCGCAACGAATCTAATTAGATGACCATCTTTCTTGAGAACGTAGTTTCTGAATCATTTTTCTAGACACCGACAGGCTAACCAATTTGAACTTGGTCCAACTCTTGAATTTTCTTGTTCTAATGAGCTCGGATGTCCCTAGGGCTGGTGTCTAATCAATTTTATTTAAGGGTTAGGTTATGTGGTACAAAAAATAATTTGTGGCTAAGAAAGGGTGATCAAATCTCCACCTTATCTGATTAATGGGTAATGCCATTAAGATATATTATGAAAATACAATGTAAAGAAAGAAAGATGATCAAATAAAGTGAAAGATTTTTAAAGTTTAGGTGTTTCTTTATATTAATTAAATCTTATGTGATTAATATTTTTTCTTTTTATGTTAATCTAATTACAAAAATCAAAGTAAATGTTATGTTTTGAATATATTAGTGAGTTATGAAAGAAATAAAGAGATCCAACTAAAAAGAATTAAATCAGTTAATAAGAAAAAAAATTATGCAATCTAAATATAATGTCAGAATTCTAATCTATATTAAAGACAGAAAATTAATTAAGCAAATAAAGTAACAATTAAAAGAGAAATCTAAGAATTAAAAGTAATGATTTTTTTTTATGCAAATCAAAATCTATCCTAGGACAACTATACAACGTAACTTCCTGTTACGTCAGGACAACCTTATGTTAGGATAGATTTTGATTTGTCTAAAATAACTAAGGAAAGGTAGAAGAGAATTACTAAAACTAAAACTAAAACTAAAAGCACGAAGAATAAGAATCTAAAATATAATTTAAACACACCAATTCTCCGACAACAGCGTCAAAAACTTGATGTGTCTTAAATTTACTGCAAGCGCACGGTGTGCAATGTAGCACGTCCGACGAGTACGAATCAATCCCACGACGAATTATATTTTAAAGTGTATTCAAATACTTGCTTATGCGAGCTTTAAAGAAAAGAAGAGAGATTGTTTGTTGAATTACGAACTATCAAAGCAGTAAATTAATCAAATATAAAGATAAATTATCTAAAAGATCTAGGACTTTTGAATCCACTAGACCAATGAATTAGAGAGCCTTTCTATGGTTTCTCTTGTAGTATCCCTTAATTAAGATGTAAAATATGAACAACTATGGATCATGAAGAGATTTAACTTAACTATGATCCATCAAGCATTTCGCTATCATCTTAATTAAGAGACTTTTTTTTTCTCTTATGTTACTCAAGTATGGATTATGAAGGAATTCTGATCCAACTATAATCCATCAAAGTTTTCATAAAAAGAAAGAAGAAATGATTAAGAGATTTGTGAGCCTTCAACCAATCATCCTCTCTTGCACTGAATCAAGCATGGACTATGAAGAGATTCTAATCCAACGATAGCCCATCAAGTCTGTTGGCAAGAGAGATGAAGGAAGAAGGACTCTAAAAATTAAAAACTCGAAAAGAAAAATTCAAAAAAGAAGACTTCGCAAATTTTAGAGAAATTACTTAGCCAGACATAGTTGATTTGAAGTCCGAAGAAAATAAAATCTAATTCTACTTGCTGGAATTTAACTTATGAAATTAAAATTACAGAATTGAAAGGTGCAGAAATTTAAACTACTCTATTGCAGAAATTAAATAGAATAAAAAAATTAATTATTGCTGAATAAAATTTTGATATAAATTTTTAACTTCCAAGCCATTAACGAGGATTGAAGTTGGAACAGAAAATAAAATAAAATAAACTTTCTTACAGAACCTGACTCCCTCTCTTGGCTTGGGGCCAACCTCCTCCTGGCTGACTCTCCTTCTCGTGTGTTGGAAGGACATTCTCGTGTGTTGGAAGGATGGAAGAAAGTGAGAATAAGATGGCTAAAAGATTTAAAAGGTGGGTATGTCTGTCTGTCACAAATTAAGGTCTTCTACAAAAATTATGGTGTGGAGAGAGAGATGTTTAAGAGTAGAGGTATTAGGCTTTATTATAGATATTAGGAGGAAGGAGGATTTTATGATTTTTAGATGTAGGATTAAAAGAAGAGAATAGATGAATGATTAGAATTTTATTTGTAAAGATGGACGGATGGATAGATAGTTGGTTAAATAGAAAAAATAGAGAGATGCCCGCGTCCCAGCTTGCTATTTTTACTCCTGCGCTGCGTGAAGATCGCCAAAACCCATGTGCTCGCTTGTTATCTGATCTCGTGCCAAACCTCTCGAAGACCCACTTGGGCCCACGTTAAGTCTCAGCCGCATGCCACTTTAAATCACGTGAACCCCATTTGTTTGCTTGTTTGCATTTGAATTGCTTGACATCACGCACTCGCATCACTTAAACTGAGCCACTGTTTGCTCCCTTTAAACCACAAAGCTGTTTTTAAAAACCCCTGTGGACCCAACGTTAAATGCTCCTGTGAGCCACTTTGCTCCTTTTAAATTCCTATTTGCTGTGGGCATCTCACATGGGTCGGGCCAAGCTTCTTTGTGGGCCTTTATTTAGATCACCATTCAATAGCTGTTTTAAGTCCGATTTACTCTCAATTTAAGTTCTTTTAATCTGCAAATCGGGCTTTTACATTGACGGTCATCTTTCCTACAAAACACAAACAAAAATATTAATTTTAAAAATAAAATCAATTAATATATATTTTGATGCTTTTATTGTGAAATATATTATACTTATCAATTGGCATTTAATATTGTTTAATTTTTAATCAGATAAACATAAGAACCAACATGGATGTTGCTATATTGGCAAAAATGGGGATGGCATGTGGAGAATGTCCATGATTGCCACTATTCATTCTTAGATAAATTGTCTACTTGTGCAGTACCTATTCCTCTGAAGCAAGCACCTTTATTGCAAGTTCCATAAGCTGAATATCCTGTCACAAGAACTGATTTTATTCAATATTCAGATCTTCCTAGTGAATCATGCAAAAAGTCAAAATTCTCTGCTCCTTTCATTGTGAGAGTTGATTTTCTGCTGAGAATATGTAAATGTTTGATTATCAAGTACTCTAGATCATTATTCTAAAGGGAAATTGTCATTACATTTCTTAATTTTTTGACAGGTTAGGTTGGAAATTTATCTATGATTGCCACTACTGCATATTTCTTTGTTTACCGGGGCACTTTATCCAATTTCATTCTGATGAGTATGCCTTAAAAAATACATGTGATGTTTTTTTCACATCTGATCTAAAAATATTTATACCTATATTTGCAATGCCAGGTTCTAATCTTTCTAAACCTTCACAGGGTTCAGACACAGAAAGTGGTGTTGTACATTTTGTTGAACCTGCTTTCCTCTCTACTAGACACTTGTCTGTGTTTCGACCTAAGTGCATGCCAGATTTTACATTTTTCTGTTCAGATAGCTGTCAGTACCCTTTATCAAGGTATAATTTTTCTTACTTTGTAAAAGATTCCATCGTATCAGAAAATTTGTCTGATGAACACAGGGAGTGCTGATATTCTATGTTTGGTAACTGAAATTAGTGTTGTAGTCATCATGGAGTATAGACGTTGGTGTCATCTTTATTTATACATATGGATATTATTTTTTTTTTTATTGCTCACATCATTTATCTCATTAAACTGGTACAGCTATAGAAGCTTGAAGCAGATACATTTCTTTTGAGTAGTTCACCTGTTCTATTTCTCTACCCTTTGCAATTAAATTTTCATTATTTTGTTATTTATTTTTCACACCCTTCCTGGAGGTGTAAAATTTTGATTGCTTCTATTATGATGCTTGGTTACTGAAATCCATGGTTCACAGACTGATTCAGTAGCTGTTACCAGGCGAATTAATGATTTCAGACTTATGTAAGGTGATAATCGGATGCTCTTTTATTCAGTAACGCTTGTTTCTACCTTATATCTGTAGAACCTTTTTGAGTTCGGCAACAACTGCTTATCTATATAGCTTTGCAGATTAAAGGGGTGGATTATCCATGTCTAACAACAAGTACTTCTGCCCGCATTGATAAAGTTATCACTTCTAGGCCATGTTTTCTGACTGGCATTGTCATATGAAACTTGATTAGCTCAAGGAGATAAGAGTGAAGTGTACAAGTCTCTTGTTAAGGCTTCGGCCTAATATATGCAGGTTTTGAAGATGCAACAGAAGCAGGTGAACAGGTGCAAGGGTGTGTATGTATGGACTCTATGTCATGGTCCTCTAAGGCCTGTGCTATGTAGATGATGTTTTCTGTGCCACTTCACTAAACTTGCAGCCCCACTCAGATCCTTATTATGCGTTATTCAGCTATCAACCAAGTGTGATTGCATTTTTTTTTTCCATTTTTTTGAAAAACCTAGAACAGTTATGGAACGCTTTCTAGGTTTATTTTGTGCTGGAATGATTCATTATTGGTAAATGATGGGCTGTTTATTTTTGTTTTATTTTTTGGGGGGCAGATGCCGGCAAGGGAATTCAGAGAAAAACAGAAATGAAATTATTGCAGGTATTTGCTGTTTAGCTTTCGTTTTTCATATCTACTGTTAATCATCAACGTAGGTAGTTTTGGATCTGATTTGTTTTAATTTTGCCTTTGCAGCTTATGACTTCATAAACTCCCATAAGAACAACTTCATGCACCCTACTATTGCAATGTTGTGTGTTCCACATGCAATTAATTTGGTGAGTACACACTAAATGAATCAGAATCATTCATATTTTCTTCTTAGGTTGTATTACCATCTTCTTACTTGTTCGTATCAATGTTTCTAATTTATATCAGAACTCTTATAGCTTTTGAGCGGGCAAATGGGCTATGACATCCGGTTTGATTCTTGGCTGTGCATTTTGGAGGTGCGGATTCCATTGATTCTCTTGCAGCCACCTTTCCTCCCGACGACTAACCGCTAGAGCTCAAAAGCTTGAACTTTTATGGCAGGGGCCGCAGGGCCATGCACGTGAAAGCATAAGTTATTAAGAATGACTCGATATAACAAGTCAACAAAGATTCAAGATAACCAGTGGGAAAGAGCAAGAAAAGAAAAGACTCCAGATCGCAAAAGAGTGATATAAAGAAAAAAAAAATGTTTATTCTTGCTTTTGTGTTCTAAATGGTCATGTACAGTCATGCTTCTTAAACTTTCTTTAGACCTTTCTAGTAAACTTTTCTTCAGATTTTCAAGGGACATGGAAGCCCACATTTAGTATTATTACAATTATGGTACATAATATTTTTTTTAAATATCTGTAAAGTATATTTATATTTTGAGTCTTGATTTTTTTTTTTCGATACAGAAGACGGAAACTAGTCCGAGAAAAAAAGGACCTAAAACGAATGTAAGGGACACCCGCCAAGTCTGCCATAGCCAGACTGGTGGTGCAGGGGAGAGAACGGGGGGTCTTTCGGTCAAACTGCCGCCGACTGGTTGGTTTTTCGGAGCGCGTCGCACAAAGTGATATCAGCGAGAAGAGGCTATAAATGGCGTATTGGTGTTATTGATACCGTAATAAGCGTTTCCGCGTTTGCGACTCTGCCCAGCAAAGGGGCATTTTCGTCTTATAGTCTTCGGTGCGGAAGCTTCTCGTCGGCCTCGCTCTCCGCTGTATATATTTAGCAGGTACGATGCTGGGAAATCAAGTCATCGAACTCTCGGTCTTCTGTTCCGCGCTCCGATGGAGGGCACGTCCCGTGTGCCTGCGCGTTTCGTCGCGGAAGCTGGTCCCGATGCGCTACTGAGCATGCGAAAGTCGATGGAGTCGTCCCGGGGCCCTGCGAGCTTCTTCACCCAGGCCGATGCTCTCCTCCGAAAAATCTCGTCTTCCAGGTCGGAGATTCCCACGTCTCTCTTTTCTCCTTCTTCTGTTTTCTTCGATCAAT
The DNA here is from genome assembly GCA_000441515.1 of Elaeis oleifera. Lineage (NCBI taxonomy): Eukaryota > Viridiplantae > Streptophyta > Magnoliopsida > Arecales > Arecaceae > Elaeis > Elaeis oleifera. The sequence continues at coordinate 103,097 of KE504825.1, forward strand.
GCGTCATCGTTTCTTTTTCCTTCGTTTTCGATTTCTGGAAATCATTTCGATCCATGTTTACCTGAGCCTCTCTTGCATGGTCTAGATTATATCCCAGGTTCTTGTTGTATTCCTATTCATGGCTCACGCTATAGCGTGAATAGGGATAAAATTCTAATAATAGCAGAACAGCCTTTGCAGTTCAATATTCTAATAGCAGAATAGTTTAATTAGTTAAAAAAAAGAAAGAATGATCCTTTGATTCAACTTATTAATTTATTATGATGATATCTTTTCGAATCCCTGGCTTGCATATTTCTTTTTTTATCTTTTTTTTTTTGCCCCTCCTTCCGTTATGGGTTTGCGTATTTCTCGTTTATCCTTCTCCCTTTATGAATGTCATGCAGGCTAGTGGTGCATGCATTGAATCTTTTGCTGGCTTGAAATTTCCAAGCATTTCAGATATGCCGGTGTGTTGTATCCGACCATTCTCTTGGTTCTGGATTTGGCAACACATTCTAATTAGTTACTCAGTTTTCAGGCATGCTTGTATTTTGATCACATTTCTTGCGCGATTCATATGCTTTAAACATTAGGGTCGGATAATGATTTTCGTGGTTCCTGAAACTGGTGCAGAAATCGTAAGTTCTTATTTGCGTCTGGATGTTACTGGTGAACTTCATTGTGAACTTTATTGTTTAGTTTCATGCTGAATTTGTCACAAAGATCTTTTTTTTTTTTTGATTTATCATAAGATCTTATTTTCCATCTCTGATTTGCAGAAGCGTAAATCCTGCACAAATATCTGCACCATTCTTTTCCCAGTTCTTATCTGTTTGCTAGTTGGTTCCTTGCAAACTTGGGTTAACATCCTGTTGGTCAAGTATGGACCCAAATGTCAGTGTTACTGTGTTGAGGCTAATGGGAATGGCACATGCAAGAAAGAGGCCTGTTTGGATAACATGATGCCAGATCAGTTGTCTCCTTGCCCAGTCCCCAGCCCTCCAAAATGGCCGCCTTTACTACAAGTTCCTGAGCCCAAATATCGTGCGACGAGAGATGACATTATTCCATTTACTGACCTTCCAGATAAATCATGCAAGAGGACAAAATCATGCCCTGCTACTATACTTGTAACTGGTGGCAATCAGTCTTTTGCAAAAAGTAAGTTAATCTGTCAACAAAGCAATGGCATTTACTTTATCTTTTTGAGTAATTGCCACTTACAAACTTAATCTTTTGATAGGTCTGACAGACAATTTTTTTATGAAGAATTCTTCTTCAAATATCTCGGATTACCTGGCACTTTTTATCCAATCTTATTCTAGTGAGTTTGCTTTCCATGTACATTTAATAGTTCTTCATGTTTTCTATGTTTCATTTTTTCATATTATCATTATTAGCTATGACACAATATTTGAATCCTTCTAATCTTTGAGAGCTCCACAGGGAACAGACTCACAACCTATGCAAACGCAATTTACTGAAGCTGCTTTCTTGCCTTTTGGATCTTTGTATGTGGTTCAACCTAAGTGTGCATCGAATTCTACCCATTTAGTTCCCTTTCAGGTAGCTGGTTCTCCTCTTGAGAAAGGTAAAGGACTCTTTTTATCTGAAAATTCATGCCTGAGTAGCATCGGTACTAACTATATTCTAGGTTTCAGTTTGATGGTTTCAAGGAACTAGTTTGATAATTAAATGCTTTTCTTATTATGGAACATAACATTTGCATTTCTTTATGTGTTTGTGATTCCACCTTTTTCTAGTAATTTCAGCTGCTTCTCATTTTGGCTCATAGGCATAGACAAAGGACACATTACATTTAAGAATTTACCAGTCCTGACACTCACTCAGCAAAGTTGAAATTTTACAATGCATGCAGTAGTTCTGGCACATAGCACTGAGCAATTTAGGGAGGTATGGAATACCAATTATCCTATGGTTTAAGTGCTGATCTCATGCTTGGTTACAAAATGTATGGTTTAATGACTGCTACAAAAGCCATTGTCAATTATATCAATGATTCGAACCACATGCCGTATAAAATCGAATGCCGTGTTTTATTTCCAGTGAAAACATTAGAACATTTATTCCTCCCTTTTTTTATCCTTCTCTGTATGAAACTATTTTTGAGTTCATTATTTAGCTATAAGATTTCGGTCTTAAAGTATGGATTTCCATTTTAAAACAACATATACCTTTTATCTGTATTTATCATGACTTATGGAAACATTTACTAATGTCAAGAGCATGGTTCGTCATAGCGGTGCATATCTTACCGTACTAGTACCAAATCGAGACTTGGTACAGGAGGTGTACCGATTCTCGTTATATTGAATCGACATCTATATCGGACATACCGATACTGTACTAGCATGGTACTAGTGCTACCGAGATGGCCAACCTTGGTCAAAAGTAAGTTTATGTTTTGATAGGACGGGGCGTCTTGGCCATCCCATCTCTTTTTTTATGAGAAAATGAGATCGGAACTCCGAAACCCATCCACATGGGAGAGAAAAGAAGAAAGAAGGAAAGATGAAGAACAGAAAAAACTGAAAGGAAACAAGAAGAAGAAAAATGAAAGAAAGGAAGGAAGAGAGAAAAAAGAAGGAAGGAAAGAGGAAAGACAGGAAAGAGGAAGAAGAAGAAAAGAAAAAAGAAATGAAGGTATAAGAAAAGAAAGAAAAAGAAAAGAAAGAAAGGAAGATAGAAGAAAAAGAAAGAAAAAAGAAAGGAAAGAAAAAGAGAAAAATAAGAGAGAGACGGAGGATATCTATCAGGATGCATGATCGGGACCGCTATTTAGATTGAACGGGACAATGGGACGTCCCGTTCCATTGAGAAATCGGGATACCTTCATCCCATAGGATTTTAAAACTTGGTCAAGAGTATTACTTTGATTGATATTGTGATTTGAAACTTGAGGAACTTGAGGTGTTCGGTTGGAGTGAGGAGTCTAAGTCTTTATGAGGTCGATTGCAATATAAAGTTACAGAGATGGAAAAGTCTGTCATCACAGGGTGCAGGCACATATATGCAAACTGCCTTTGGGAATAAGGAACACATTGTGACCCTACAAGGCCTGCAGTACATGACAAAATCACCTACACCACAAGAAACGAGTGCTCGATCCATGCATATACAATCTATAGAGACATAACCACTAGTAATTTCAAGGGGCATCATATATTTGTGGACTAAATGCTATTTATGTATGATATGTAGACTAATTCGTGAATAAAATAATACATTATGGTCCTAGAGCACCTCTAATACGTGATACTGTCACCTAGAAAACTTGACATGAGTGAAGTTGTAACTTCATCTTCATATTTTATTTTATTCAGCTAGCTAGTCTATACTCGTGCTTTCTAACTTTTTAATCCTTTAATCCTGGAATAGAGGTTGAATGTGTACAAGGTTTACCATTATGGCGCAGCAATTCATCAGTGATAAATGATGAGTTGTTTAGGGGTTATGAGAAAGGGAATGCAGAGAAAAATTCTAATGAAATTCTTGCAGGTAGCTGTCATTTAGATTTTCTTTTTTTTTTCCTTTTTAAATTTATCTAATTTTGATGGGTAAATATAACTCTTGACTTGTTTTCCCATTGCAGCTTATGATTTCTTAAATTCTGATGAGAAAATCTTAAATGTTAGTATCTGGTACAACTCAACCTACAAAACCTTGGAAGACAATGGGGAGCCTACAGTGCTCCGTGTTCCACGCTCAATTAATGTGGTATGTCCATGCTAAATTAATCAGGATCTTTTATGTATGTTCCCTCTCTGCTGGCACCAAGAGGAGTACCATTTATTGGTACAATGCCATCCCATAATAGCACTGATATACTGGTATGGGTATACCAGTATCCAACCGTTGCTTTGCTGATTATTATGGTACATGCTGATCATTTGTATGCTAGCAGGCCTCGAGTGCATACCTTCGGGTCTTGAGAGGTGGTGCCAATATGCAGTTTGAATATGTTAAAGAAATGCCCAAATTGGGAATGCGGATTATGATTGACTTATCTTCTTTAACTGGTACACTATTCTATGTATGGGTTATGGAGCTTCTTTTCCTGTAAGTATGATACTCCTTAAATTTGGAGACCGTGCTCTATGATTTATTTTCTGTGTACTCTGTTTCTCATGAATTAAGAATAATGATATAGTGGTATATGTTGCGGTAAACTCTTGTAAATGAAAATTTGTTGATGTTTCATTGCTTGCAGTTAATTCTGTGATCACATTAGTCAATCTTAATAGAAGTTTTCTGCCCTTCATTTTCCTATAAAAATGCAGATCATTTTGACATACCTAGTCTACGAGAAGCAGTGGAAACTAAGAATTATGATGAAATGCATGGACTTGGGAATGGACCTTATTGGACGATATCCTATGCCTATTTCTTCTTTTATCATCAGTTTATACATTATGTTTTGTGATGCTTGGCTCGATTACAGGTAAGACAATTTTTAAGCAACAGACATACATCTCAACTCATGTTCTTCTGATGTGAATATTCCTTTTGTTCAGATTTAAAGATCTTCCAGTTGAATGACTACAGCATACAGTTCGTGTTCTATTTCATTTACATAAACTTGCAGATTGCACTAGCATTTTTTGTTGCAGCATTCTTTTCTGATGTGAAAACTGCTACAGGTTAGATGCTAACCAGATAAAATTGATTACATTTTTTTGCTAACACTTTAGATAATTCATCCTTTCTTTAATTTATATGGGATCTGATGTTGCAGTAGTAGGATATATATACGTATTGGTTCTGGCCTACTTGGAGAATATCTGTTCCAGTTTTTTATTGAAGATACTTCCTTCTCAGGTAAGAGCATTTTTATCATCAGCTTAAAAGTGCTCAACTTGAGTATCTTGACATATTGTCCCTTCAAAATTAAGTCATAGTCTTTGTTTCAGTTGGTTTATTCGTAAACAATCTTTCAAGAAGTTGTAATTATTAAATATATATTTGTTTCTGTTTTTAAGGAGGTTGGATTCTAGTAATGGAGATGATTCCTGCACTTTCCTTGTACCGTGGGATATACGAGTTTTCAAATTATGCGCTTCAGGCAAGTCAAGTTGGTACTTCTGGCATGCAATGGAGAGATTTAGATGACAGACAAAATGGCATAAAAGATGTCTTGGTTATAATGGTTGTGGAATGGCTACTATTGCTCCCAGTTGCATGTTATTTGGATCGGGTTGTCTCATTAGGAGATGGGGTTGGGAAAAGTACTCTGTTTTTTTGCCATGCTTCCGGAAGAAGCCTTCACTGCCTTTCTGCAAGCCCATTTTACAGCAACAAAAATCTGAAGTTCTTGTGGAAATAGAGAAGCCTGATCTCTACCAAGAAGTAAGCTTTGGTGAATGTATTTGTTCTTTAATGTAGGTTATATGCTACACACACACACATATACAGATATATATACATGTATACACACACATACATACATGCATATATATGTGTGGATATTTATGTATATATACCTACATATGTACACACACACACACACACATACACACACACATATATATATGTATGTACACACACACACATACATACATATGTATGTATATATGTAGGTATGTATGTATGTGTGTGCGCGCGCGCGCACGTGACATGAACAGAAGTTATCTCCTACATTTGATCCTTTGGACTCTTAGCTCTTGCAAAACTGTACATCAGATTTTATACAATAAATTTCTTATAACTAGCTATTGATAATTATCTAGTGCCCGAGACAGAGACAGATGGTCAGTGGGCCTCTGAAGTAGTTGTTACGAAATTACTCTTATCGAGTTATCACAGCCTGTTGTATTATGGCATGTAAGGTTGCTACAAGGGGACCTAGTGCTCCACACTGGGAAACTTTTGCAAAAGGGGTTTTTACATCAATTGAACCCAAAATTGTTTCAATTTATTCAGGAGCAAGAAATATACAACACAGAATTTTTTTCAGATAAATTTCAAAATAATTTCAATCAGTTCAGATATATGTTTTCTATAAGTTGACTTAGGCCAGCTGCTTATATGGATTGTCTTGTTTATTTTAATATTGATGTATTTGATTTGAAGTTTGAAGATTCTGATTTATCGATTGAGTAGATCTTGTGATGGCCGGACCATAAGTTCCTTATTTTAGATTGTCTTGCTCGAGTGGTTTTAGTTTGTTTGCTAAAGTACGTGAAGAGATGCATCTTTCTCCTTTTGATTGCTTTTGCAATTATCTTCAACTTCTAAAAAACTCTAGGCTGTTCCTAGTTAGTTTTGGTCCCATTTATTCTCTCTATACAGTGCTTGGAAATTATGGTATTCCATCATAGATTCCAATTTCTTTTGATTTAATAAATTTCAGAGACAGGTGGTTGAACAACTTCTACGAGAACCTAGTACTAGTCATGTGATCATATGTGATAATCTCAGAAAGGTCTATCCAGGAAGGGATGGAAACCCAGAGAAGCTTGCAGTTCGGGAACTATCTCTTGCCTTGCCTCGAGGGGAGTGTTTTGGCATACTTGGTCCTAATGGTGCCGGAAAAACTTCTCTAATCCACATGGTAAGTAAGTTCACTCCCTGATAGTCTTAGTGAATTTGAGCAAGATGATCAAACTCTTGAAAAGTTTTCCTTATAAGAGAGCCCATTACATGGGTTTTAGATTTTAATCACATCAAAAAATGGGTTTTAGATTTTAATCACATCAAAAAATCATGTCATGTTTTTATGTTTCTTCGGATAAGTTGTGAATTCAGGAGATGGCAGCGCATCCCCACCCAAACAATCCCAAAGGAAGGAAAAAAACACCAAAATTCCCTCTATTTACTATTATTGCTTAGACTATCTTATTGTCTTAGACAAATGATCTGTAAGCATTTTTCTGGGCCTTGTTGTTTCCCATTCTTTTTGACATTTATGTGGTTTTAGTATTATGATGCAAAAATAAACCAATGCCTTAGATGGTATGAAGGATAATTAATCTATTTACAGATGATTGGGTTCATAAAGCCAACATCCGGCACAGCATATATTCATGGAATGGACATACGAACTGATATGGAAAAAATATACACAGGAATGGGTGTATGCCCACAGCATGAGTAAGATCTTTGTTTTCTCTGTTATTTCCTGATCCACAAAGTTCAGTTGATGAATTACATAACATCGGTTGATGGAACCTAAGATTCAATTATTTGAATCACAAATACCTTTTTGTTTGTTTTTTGAACACTGTACTGCAGCTTGTTATGGGAAACACTGACTGGCAGAGAGCACCTGATGTTTATGGCCGACTGAAGAATCTAAAGGGTGCTGCATTGTCTCAGGTATTGTACAAATATTTGGCATATTGCTCCACTTCTTTTTCTTCAGTTTATTTTCTTCAGCAAGTGATTTACATGTGTGCAACTTTTCACTTAAGAAATTCTTTAGTTGCTGCAGAATATAGAGTTATTGCCAATGTGCCTCCTTTCACTTTATTCATCAAGAACTTGAGAATTGTACAAAAGTCTATATATTTTACATATTTATTTTGGTATTCAATAGATTTGAGTCTGTGGCAACCATGATAAGTTAATTTAGCCTGTATGCCTTATGTATCGCAATATTGTGTTTGAATGAGCACTTTCTTGTGAAGTTGTGATGCGATAGAGATGGTAGAAAGGAGGTTTAGAATACTATATTACTAATTGTGATTAAAAGAATTACATAGGTTGTGCCGATGGTGATACAGCCTTGATGTGAGCTATGCTGCAGAAGAATTCAGAAAGCCAACCTGTAAAAACAAGGGAAAATAAGAGTAGTTTTTGACGATGTGGTCAATGTTATGGGTGTTTACTGCATAATTCTGATTGAACAAACTAAAGGAGCATAAAAGTTTGCCTACCTACTGTTAGAAATAAAAAGTATTTTCTGAATCAGGTTGATGTCATGTCATTCTAAAGATTAAAACCTGAACAAATGTAAACTTAGTAAAACACAATTTTAACTGGATATCTGATTGAAGCATTGTTGATTTAGAAGATCATGTTTACATGAAGCTTAGTTTTTGTTGTTTTCAGCATCCAACAATGTAGTCCAAATTCTTTAAACCCACCTCCCACCCACCCCCACCCCCCACACCAACAGAAAAGTTCTCCAAATAATAGGAAATTCTTGAATTAACCACAGCTTTCTTATTTGACTGAATATTTCTTAGAATAATTCTCAGGAAACCAAATGGTTAAGATTTTCCTGTGCATGCTATGAGTTTTTCTTTCCTTTCCTTTCCTTTTCTTCACTTGAATGCTTCTCCAAATTATTCCCTGGTGGTTAGACTACTCAAGAAATATTCAATTATTGATAACATTTTTATTCTGGGTGGCAATCGATGGCATACTTATGCATAAATCAAGGAAGCTCATGGATAGCAAGTTTATGATGCTATTGCTGTTGTTGTTCATGGTAGTGTCAACAATAAACATATAAATATATCAATGTTTTAGTTTTTGTAATTTTAGTTTTTACATTTAAATTTTTTCCAATCTTTGGCGAATCTTAACTCATTCTTTATTCTGAATTTGATCGTATGGAACTATTCCTGAATTCTGAACTTGTGACCATGATTATCGGAAATACCACATTGCAACTATGTTTTGATATGTTTGGACACATTTTACACCAAGATAAGACCACTTCAGTATTGCAAAGTCCCTGCATCTCATATGAAATTGGTATTATTATTAGAAACAATAAAATTAGATCATCCTTCTAAATTAATGAACCTGACGTGTTTCTATATGTAGAGTAATATTCCTTGCTAGAACTAGGTTCATTGGTATTGAAATATATGGATGCCTACAAGATTCATGATACGTCTACGGCTCTACCTCCCATGCCCGCTACTCTTAAGGATAATTCTACCTCTTGAATTTCTAAATCATGATAAAACACCTCCACCACCCCATGGTTGACCACAATAAAAGGATCCTCTTAGCTCATGGTCTGCTACTAAAATAGATCCGGTCTACTCTCTGCAAATTCTCAGCTAGCTAATTCATCAATAAAATTCATGTCCTCTGGTACCAATTAACCTTATCAGAATTACTAAATAATCAAAACCTGTACTATGTTAATTTCCAAACTTCAGCTGCAGCATTTTCAAAAACACAGATATGTCTCGCCATATACTTGAACTCCTTTATGAGTGGCGCAATGGGACTACAAAATTTCTATTAAACTAGGAAAAAAGTTTGCCAAAAATGGTGCTGCATCTCTTAAACATTCTCCAGAAGCATTTAGGAAAATGATGTCCTTGTTGTCTTCAGCTAATCTAACTTTTGTGAAAGCAGCATTTCAAACAGTCTAAAAACAAGAAATCTCTCCTGCTTGTGCCGGATAGAAACACCTATTGTTCCTAATCTAGAATTCCATTCTACTCTTTTATATGAAGCTAATTGTTTTATGGCATGATACTAGTGCTTCATCCTTCTCCCATCTTCATCACTAATTTATGATGAACCTATGTGAAAGGAGAAGAGCATGCATGAATATTGAAAAATTAGTGGAAACAATTTTCTTCATGGGGGCAGCATGATGGTAGGATTTTGCTCATTTATTTGAACAAGCTTACCTCACACTCGTTGTGTTCTCTCCTTTTTTTTAGAAGTTTCTTCATTTTGAACTAAACAAGCACATGCATGCTTGCCTATTCTACTACCGTGACAGATAGATAGATGCAACAAAAAAAGGTTCTTTTGCACAATCATGAATAAATAAATTTTGTATTATGTTTTCAATAATTCATAACCTCTCTTTAACATTGCTTTGTATGACACATCATGCTGATTTGACATTAAATTATTAAAGAAAATCTTCTTCTGAAAATTGTAAACTACTTGTCTGTGCTGTAATGAATTACAAGGTATGATTAAACTGCATTTTATCTTTATAATAGGTTAGCTTTGTATGAAAGAGCTTACTATAATAATTTTGTGGTGTATTGAATTTTTCCATTTCTTGATTCTTGTATGCTTGTTGTCTGCATGACATTACGATCGAACACTATCATCTTTGGAATCCCGTGCAGAATGATAAGCTACCTCTTTGAAGAAAAATTTTCAACATAGGAAGCATCAGTAGCCTTACTCTTGGAATTTCTTTGGCAGTATCTAATTTCTTGGAACCTGTATTCCGTATTTGCAGGCGGTTGAAGAATCTTGAAGAGCGTGAACCTATTCCATGGTGGTGTTGGTGATAAGCCAGCTGGAAAATACAGTGGTGGCATGAAGCGGCGGCTTAGCATTGCTATTTCATTGATTGGTGATCCTAAAGTATAATATATTTTTCGGCTTAAGCATGTTCATGTGCTATCAAAGTTTATCGGCTTATAACAGCCCACTGATAATATGCCTCTGGAATTCCTTTTAGGTTGTCTATATGGATGAGCCAAGTAGTGGGTTAGATCCAGCATCAAGAAAAATCTTATGGGATGTTGTAAAACGTGCAAAGCAGGATCGGGCTATTATTCTTACTAGTACAATTTGTTACCATAGTTCTGAATTTAATTTTCACCTCATGACATGTCCCTTTTTCGGTTAGGAGAGTGCAGTTTGTTAGTCTTTACAACTGGTTTACAATAATTGGACAAATACATTGAATTTATTGGCTGATAAAATGATAAAATATGTATTTAGTGCTCTCTCTCTCTCTCTCTCTCTCTGTGTGACTTCATTGGTTTAGTTGTCTGCTTGTCTGTTGCAGCACATTCAATGGAAGAAGCAGAGGCCTTGTGTGACCGATTGGGAATTTTTGTAGACGGAAGTCTGCAGTGCATAGGGAATGCAAAAGAGGTTGGTGGCAATCTTGATATCTTGATACTTTGGGTCAGAAGTTTCCTTTGGCATGTAGCTAGTGTCTGAACTATGAATATTCTACAAGAAATTTATGATAACTTGATCATATGTAGATCTAACAATTGATTTAATAATGAAAAAAGATGTATGAATTGCTTACAGAAATGGTGCTTTTGACAGCTGAAAGCAAGATTTGGAGGATCTCGTGTCTTGACGATAATGACATCACCAAGTGAAGAGGAAGAGGAGATAGAACACTTGGTTCTGCGACTCTCACCCAGAGCAAATAAGATATATCATCTATCAGGAACCCACAAGTTTGAATTGCCAAAGGAGGATGTCAGAATTGCCGATATTTTCCAATTAGTGAAGGAAGCACAGAGAAAGTTCCCTGTAGACGCATGGGAATTGGTTGACACCACCCTGGAGGATGTCTTCATTAAAGTTGCCAAAGGAGAACAGGCATTTAATGAGCTTTCCTGATTTAGGAACATCCCATTTAAGACATTTTGATCCGACTTTTATTGTCTTCCTGGTTATTGTTGGCTTCTTTCTGATAAACTTTTGCAGACTCTAATATGCTAGTCCCAGAGAAGGCGTGTTTGGGTTTCAAGATTCTAAATAATCTAGTCATTAATATATCCAGCTTTGAAACTTGTGAAGAAGGGTTTTAAGCTGGAAACCCAAACTATACTGTGAGATACAAGCTTATATCCATCCTTGGATTAAGGTTTCTTTATCATTTGCAATATTCATGTTGTCTTTCTTGTTATTGTATTGTATTAACGAAACTTCTTTGTTAAAGGGACAGTTCTCCAGCCTGCTTATAACCAGGCACAATGACAACGAATGGTTAAAGCTGGACATCGATATATCAGCATAGGAATCAAGAAATTAGAAAGCTTGCGTATTTACAATGACACCATCTCCGGATGATGAGCAAGAGGTGGAGAACCTGGTCCACAGACTCCTCCCTGGTGCAAACAAGATAGACCGGGTGTATCCTTAGATCTCTATCACGTGTTAGGATAGGTTTTTCAGAGCCTCCGAGAGGGCTAGGATCCGTGACTAGAGATGGGGAGCATACCGGAGGTGACCCTGAGCTCCGGCGGCTCCCGGCCCATCCCCCTGGTGGGCATGGGCACCGCGGCCGCCCGTCGTGCCGGAGAACGTAAAGCTTGCCGTCCTCCAAGCCATCGAGCTCGGCTACCGCCATTTCGACACCGCTTCCCTATACCAAACGGAGCGGCCCCTCGGTGAGGCCATCGCTGGAGCCTTGCAGCGGGCCTTGTTAAGTCCCGGAGCGAGCTCTTCGTCACCTCCAAGCTATGGTGCAGTGATGCCCACCGTGACCTCGTCCTCCCGGCCCTCCAGAGGAGCCTCCGGTACTTGTTGGAAAGAACACCCTCTTTTACTCCTCTCTCCTCCCGACTCCCGCGAGGAACGCACACTCTTTTTTCTTCGTTTTGACTTTTGAGAAAGATCTCAATTTTAGCAATTTCGAACCCTCCACGTATGTATATATATATATATACACATTGTCACCGTAGTTTCATAATACTACTTCAAGATTGCTTTAAAATATATGTTTATCTTATGCTCATGAAAAAGAACGTTACGTATACAATTACACAGTTACCTTCTGTTATCAGCTTCTATGTCGCTTCTAACTCAGCAGCAGACTCCATACACGCACACCAAAAAAATAAAAAAGGCAAAAAGAGAAACCAAGGAACCATCCAAATCAAGAGAGCATCTGAGGGCTATGAGTATTGAAGTAAAAAACCCAAATTGTTGCCTGCTCCCTAATTTGCTATTTCATTTATTATATAACTTTATTGCGAATAATGGTGGGAGTGCCACGAATCATTTTGTTGAGGTGATGGAATATTATCCAGTAAAACAGTTGGGAAAACGCCTAGCTTGTTTTTTTTCTGTTCTTGCTTCCTTCTGTTCGTTGGTCATCCAACTCTCCCGGAAAAAAAAAAAAGTTCCGAGTAACCTTTTTTTCTGACAAAGATTAGTGCAACCACTATGCTGTAACCCTGTTTTGCCATTCTTTCTTGTACATGTGTACTCCTTTGACATTGTTGTTTGTGGTGTAGAAATCTCCAGTTGGATTACCTTGATCTCTATCTAATTCATTGGCCTATGAGCTCAAAGCCTGGGGCTTGCAGTTTTCCCATAAATGAGGAAGACATTCTTCCCTTGGACTTGATCTCTGTTTGGCAAGCCATGGAGGGGTGCCAGAAGCTGGGCTTGGCAAGGTCAATTGGGGTCAGCAATTTCTCACGAAAGAAATTAGAAGAGTTGCTCGCATTTGCAAAAATACCTCCTGCTGTTAACCAGGTTTCATGGTTGTTATTTTATAGTCTTTAAGTTTTTTTTTTTTTTGGTAGAAGATGTAAATATAATTAATTTGTAGGTTGAGATGAATCCGCTTTGGCAGCAGATGAAATTGAGGGAGTTCTGCAAGGAGAAGGGTATACATATAACTGCTTGCTGTCCCATAGGAGGCCAAGATAGAACAGAGAGCAGGAATCTGTTGATGGAGTCTAAAGATCTCCAAGAGATTGCTAAGACTAGGGGAAAGACTCTGCCTCAGGTAGTAATCAAATCCTCATCATCCTTTGCTTGAACTTACAGCTTCAGAATTACCATGCTTCAGACTCAAATATACTAATTGGCTTTGACAACCTTTTCTTATAATTTGGGAAAAAAAAAAATCTCTTTGTTGTAAGTTCTTTGCATGTTCTGTTTTAGACATGCATGGTAGTTGGCCCCATTATTCTGCTTCCTGGAACTCATCCATCTTCAACAGCCTAGCCTATGGCATGTTGCATATTGTATGGAATATTCTCATCCAAGCCTTTCCCATCAAATATAGGGTCCATATAGAGTACAACTAAGCTTAGAAGGCTCTCTGAAAGTGCTGAATGGATATTGCATCTCTGTTATCCTGACATGAACCCTCTAAAATTTGTGCCACTAATGCTAATTTAGGCTGGAGGGGTATGTGAGGAAATATGTATAACTACATTACTAGGTAGATAGGGAGATATACCTTATCTGTTGTTATTTAGGATAGAAGCTATCCTTCAAAATCTCCCCCAACTTGCAAAGAGTCTAATGAGTTGATCAATTGATGACTTTTCATGTGGCATCCCATGTTTCTCTTTTATATATAGGGAGTCAAGTTCATCTCAGAAACACAAATAAGCAAAAGAGCTAAATGTAAAACACCTCCATAAATTTTAAGTTGTTTTTTTTAGAAAAAAAATCCTTCTTTACTCTACCTTGATTTACATTTCTCTTCAGGTTTCCTTAAGATGGGTATACGAACAAGGGGTGAGCTTGGTAGTGAAAACTTTTAACAAGGAAAGGCTCAAGGAGAATATCAATATCTTTGATTGGGAATTAAGTGATGAAGAACATCAGGAAATTAGTCAAATTCCACAATGTAAGAAATACTCGTTACAGTCTATACTCTCACATGATGGGTCTTGTTAGCTGCTTGGCCTTTCAGATTTTGATGTGCTTGATGAGTAATAAACCAAATGCATTGGATGATTTGAGAAAACTTATAGTTACATTCAAAAGACAAATTATTCTATCTATTAATGCTTTGTATTTTATATTTCTCCATGGCGAGCTATATATTTTTAGCTCTTGGCTCTTGCAACCCTAAATTATACTCCTTTGTCGTCTTCGTGTATGAAAATATAAGAAATATGTGTAATCAATTTTCATCTTTCTATCGTCTGGAGCATGAATATTTGGAGATTGGAGAGAGAGTGGGGGAGAGAGAGGATTTTACCATGTTTGCTACAGCTTGTCAAGGGTGCATTCACCCTTCATTTTTTATTGTTTTTCATTCTTTTATGTTTTTTCTCTCCTTGGTTGTATAGTGTTGCACTGTCATGCCTCACAAAGTTGTTGGAATGGAATAGGTGTTTTGACATTACAACTAGAAACCAAAGCCCACAATGTATCCCATTGCTTCCACAAATGCACATAAAGTTTATCCCTGAAACCAAGTTCAAAGAATGTCATGCCCAGTTTAGAACATATGCACATTGATGTGATATCTGAAGAAGCATGTGGAACCATAGTCCATCAGATTGTACCTAATAAGAGTACTTCCAAAGCAGCATTAGAACTTACATAAAATTTTCTTTTTCTTTTTCTTGAAAAAATTTATGATATTATTATTTATTGTGGTCCTATGATCATAACACATACCAAAGAACATATTTCCGGTTGTACTTAGGCCACTCTAAGGTATCAAAAAGGCTCTCATTCTGTTGAACATTTTCAATCCATGCTGCAGTGCTATTTGGCATGCTTCTATTAATAGGATTCGAACTCGGTAGATTGCAAGTCATATAAACCCACAATTGTCCAGCCAAACAGGCTGCTCCACCCAGTGGTGGCTCTGTCCAAGGACTAGCATTATTACGAGATAATATTAATTTATGCATCCGAGAGAATCTTACCATATTGGAACGTCGACAGCATTATGTAACAACATTCTGAAGAAGGATTCAATGACTTGGTGATATAAATAATGACGTGCTGAGATGCTTGCCCATCCTTGAATACATCTGGATGCATCTGAAGGCAGGATGGGTGGCATCAACCTATGTTTCCCTAGTAGGTGGATGTGTGGGTGGCGGACAATGCTATGGCCTAGATGACTCCCTAAAAAATAAGACTGATGGAGATTTTGCCATTGACGTACGTTACCTGAATTAGTGCAAAGGTCCAAGTCAATGATGATAGAAAAATTGCCGACTTTCTAGAGTACTTTGACTTAGCTTCAAAACAATCAAAATACAGAAAAAAAAAAAACAAAAAAACAAAAAGCACCCACCTAATCAAACTAAAATATTCTGCTTTCTCAATATAACTCACCCTAGATAGCAAGTAACAAAATCTTGAAAAGAAGTCCAGACATTATGTATCATATTTCCTCTATCATCTCCATCTGTCTCTTCTTTTAGCCGATCTATTAACTCCATCTAGCATCGAAACATGGATGCAATTTGTTCTTGCTTTGTAACTGAAAATTTAGTATTCATATTTGTGATTATAGTAAAAGCTGCATAATATAGTGATGTTAAGTGAAGTTTATTAAAATTTTTGAAGCAACTGATAAATGAGAAAGTGAGCAGCCAAATCCAAGGAGTTAGAATTAACAAAATATTCGAGATATTGCGGTTCGCTAAAATCTCTGTCTCAAACAAAACTATAATGCTTCTACTGAGAAGGCAAAACTATGATGAAAATGGCTCATCAAATTCTTATTACAGCAAATTTAGTAAAACAATGATTTTTTTTTCTTAAACAATTTTCTCAGATGAAAAGAACTTCCAATAGCAAATATAGGTTAGGTGCTTAATTTTAAATGTTTATTTCTGCTTCCCATAAATATAGTTTTAAAAACGCTTGGTATAATTTTTGATTTTACCAAAAGAAGAAGGTCAGGGACTCAGGGCACTAAGAAAATAAAATTTGGAGGAGCAAAAATCAAGAAAAATGTAACAAAGTCAAGACAATTTAGATTTTCTTTGGAAAATTCAGAAAATTTTCAAGAAAGATTCATCTGGCATAGGGGTTTGTTGTCATTATTCTTCCGCACATACTCTTTAAGAAATCTTTATTTGTAGTTCTAATAGTAAACAAACACATGCACGTGTACTAAAGAGTACTTTTTTTCACATTTTCCCTCCAGTTTTCTTCCCTTATTTTGTGATCTTGTCTTTGCTTCTCTTCTTGGGATGTTACAATGAAAAGCTCACTATATGCTTCTAAACAAGTCAATTCGGCATCTATATATCATGTCTTAGTTTTGATCTTTGTGTCGTCTATAGCATGAATACTTGGAGCTTGCACCAGAAACACATTAGAATTCTCTTCTTCTCTTTCTCTTATAATATTATTGATTGTTGTGTTGAAATATTGGATGTTGATTCTTACTGAAGCAAACGATATTGCACACATTAGATGCTTGAAATTTCGTAATTTACATAATTCAATCTATGGTCCACGTCTTTGTGATGACCTTGATGCTCCTAAAACTTCCAAAAATTCATCAAAATGGTGTTTATATATTTCATCACGATCATCCAAGACAGATACTCAACAACTAGATACACATCCGATGGTCTTCAGAAACTGGAGAATCCATGAGACCATGAGACAATTATTTTCTAAGTTACATAGAATTGAAAGGAAGGTGCTAATTTTCAACCAACCATGACCTCAACAATAATACTTAATTCCACCGTTTCATATCGAGGAACGTGGTTTATCACCAGAAAAATTTTTACAAACAAGGCTCTTATAGCTTTTGAACAGAGTAGAAAATGCAGCTAATTGTTAAAGCAAGCGCTACCCCGTTAGTCTTCATTTGTTCTTTGACCATTTTCCTAGCTTTCCAAGGTTCCAGAATAGACAAAAGCAGCCATCTGGTTTGCATTAAAATATGCTTTCCACCGCCTGTGAAGACTGGAGACAACTCTCAGAGAGATACTAGGAGATGATCCTTGGAACTTTGTGGGGCCTCAGCAGCTTCGTCATTCATTGCCTGTTTCTCTCAAGATCTTAGCAATCTGAGCAGGCTCAGTTGCTTGGAAGAGATTCCCATGTGCTCCAGCATCACATCCATCAAATGGCAGGATATGATAGTATCATCCATAGTTTAGCCAAGGAGAGAATAATTAGAGGTTTTGACAGGATCGTAGTAGATTACGCGAGTCGACGCACTAGCTTTGTTGGCCTTACACGATTTTTTTTTTTTCAAGTACAAGATCATTAAAATTTATTGTTTCTCAGGAAAAAAAATTTATGAGATTGATGAATCAAAATGGATGATATCTCACCTATCGAGTCATGAATCTTTGATCATAATATTGATGATACCTTTTGGATTAGAACACAGAGGGATAAACGTTTACCGCAACAGGAATGTTAAAGATTTTGGAGGGATTGATAAATAAGAAAGATAGGTTATCAAAACAATAAGACGAGAATCTACAAAATATTAGAGGCAGTATAATTCACTATTTCTTTCTAAAAAAATATATAATATAAATTACTATAGGCTCATATGAGTTCTGAGTTATTTTTTTCCTGTAAATTGGATAATAATAATCTTTAAATTAAGGAAAATATTTGGGGCATCAATAAATTGCGCATGAAAAGTTTTTCCACAGATGTATCCTTTGTATGGAGGAAGAATTCATCTTCCTTCGTGCCCATCCACCATTGGATCATCCACTTCTGGCTTTGAGAGCTGTGCAGGCGGATGAATACAATTGAGGGTATTTTTGATAATTTAGTTAAACAAAAGAGAGGACAGTGGACGTTCCGGTAACTACGTTAGACTTATACAGCTGATTGAAGTGGGGACTTGACCTCAACGAAGATAGACCGCCTGCCGGGAAAACGCAATACATCAAGATTTCCTTCTTTTTCTTCCCTCACCGATGAGATCCCAACGGCTATATTTTCCCTTCTGCGTCAAGATTCTTTTAATTTGGCGTAGTAGTTCTGTGAGTTAAAAGGGGGAGAACTAGCCATTAAATGGATTCCTTCTCTGCCGTTCTTCCGGGCCTGCTAGCTTCCTCACGCAAACAAACGCTTTCCTAAGAAAAAACCTCGTCTTACAGGTA
Source organism: Elaeis oleifera (assembly GCA_000441515.1). Lineage (NCBI taxonomy): Eukaryota > Viridiplantae > Streptophyta > Magnoliopsida > Arecales > Arecaceae > Elaeis > Elaeis oleifera. Next base: position 121,597 of record KE504825.1, read on the forward strand.
TGTTGCTCCGAATCCGTCCTCTTCGTGTCCTTTGTTCCCACCCTTTTCCATCGATTTCTGTGACGTTTTAGCTTCTTAATGTTGGAAGTCTTTATGGTTTTCTTGGTTTCTTTTCCTTTATTTTTTGTTTCTTTTTTTTTAAATTTTATATGTTTCACTGGCGGGGTTTCAGTTCCTACGATTATTGATCTTCCTGTGCTTAGTGCGGGGCTGCGTTGGTTCAAAGTTTTGTGAATTCTTGGAGTTCACCCACTTATTTTATATCTTTTTGTGATGTTTGGAGATGAGTTCTTGTTTTCATTTTTTTCTTTGGTTCTAATAACTGGGTTTTGATCAAGCTTTTTTTCACTTTGAGTCTCAGTTACTGCTTCTTCTTTACTCAGGGTTGATGACTTTGTGTCACCGATGCACTTTGCCCTTTCGCATGCTTATTGGGATCCTTCCATTAAGAAAAAAAAGAGGTCTGTCGTTGATTTCTTATCATCTTATGGTTGGTAGATCTAAGGTGGGGGGCAAGTGTTGGGATAGATCCTTGTCGCATGGCCAACTATCTTTCTTCCTCTGAGGAGCTCGTCATAAGGCCAACCTTATTAGAATGCCAACCTCATCAAAAAGTCGAGGTCATCAGAAAGCCGACCTCATCAAGAGGTCGACCTCATCATAAATTCGACCTCAACATCACCTGAACACATGGGAGCAGATTATTATTATCTGAGTTAAATGTTACATCGACCACTTGGACTTCAGCCATCGGCCCCGATCTTAGTATTCGTGTCGAGCTCGCTGCCAGCCTCTGAGGCCTATTCCTTCTAGTCCTTGGTTCGATTGCCACCATCCGAACCATCTAGGCAACTGTCAAGCCGAGTCATGAAAGTCACGATGACCCTGAGAGGCCGCCTTACGGTCCAATCACATCATCCATTAAGTAAGGCAGGCGGCCCTTATCAGGCGGCTCCTATCTTCAACAATGGCGGCCCCATGTGCCATGAGGTGACAATACTCACCAACTCAAGAAAGTCAAAAGGTTAGGCACGGCGCCGCTCAGAGATATAATGAGGGCAAAAAAATCTTTTACAACCTCCCTCTTCTTCTCAAGGCTTTAACCTCACCTATAAAAATAATCCGAAGATCCAAAAAAAAAAGAAGGTACGCCTCCTCTTCTTCTCATAAACGCTGGCTCTTTCTACCTATTACGGAAAATCTGACTTGAGCATCAAAAGATTCTCGCTGGAGCCAACTCCGATAAAAATTTTCTTGCAGGTCCGGCCACTGCCGACGCACCGAACGTCAGCTCGCTCCAATACCTCTGGCTCTGGATGGATTTCAGACGCAACAGATTGACGCTAGAGGAAAAGCCCTTACCCACTTTTGGAAAAGAATGCACAACCCATTGTCGTACTGCCGTGAAAAGTATCCTTAGGGCATTCTAACCCAAAGAATGCTCACCGACAGTAGTTTTGTTGGAGATTATAATCCGTGTTAGCTACCGAGGCGTCCCCATAATCCTCTTTGCTGATTTTCAGAGAAAACAAAGTTGGAAGGCCAAGTGCGGCTCTCGAGGATGTTCAATAGGAGGCAGAAAATCTTTGACGGGACAAGTTGGGATAGTACGGCTAAAGTGGATAGGGGTGGCCTCTCCCTAACGCTCTATTCATGGCTTCCTCCTTTGATGACGGCACTGAGTGGCCAACCCTTGGTTGGCTAATCCTTCATCAGGCATTCTTTCAGCCTCACGGCTAACTCACGATTGGCCAGCTATTGCTCCCTGAGCGCCACGATCTAAAATCAATGGCCTGCTCAGCGACAGTTGGTGCATGACAGTCCCACCTCCGGCGATCCGATGTGCCATCCACTCCAGTCGCCTTGGCACCAGATAGAAATCCGCACCAACAGAGGGCATGTAATCCGGATCAGAGGAAACAAGCTTCAAAAGACCCGCATAAAACTTTCGAGGTAAGAGGCTCCTAAGCCCTCACCCGTCATCTTGCTTTCTTTCCATTTGGTAGGACCGTAGGCTCTTGAGTGCTCAGATCAAGGCCGATCCGAAGTTAAAATGAGGCCGATCCATCGGAATGATCCGAAGCCAAATTGAGCCCAAACCAAAGCCAAAAATGAGGCCAACCTAAAGCAAAAATAAGGCCAAGATGAAGCAGAGTTCAAGGTCTCTCAAATGAAATTCACAGCTCTTATGGTAAGAGGCTCTCAAGCCCCATTCGCTATCTTATTTTCTTCTTGAGCAATAGGTCTTTGAGTACCTAAGCTGCAGTAAAAATCCTCGGCAAGATTCGAGGTCACCTCGACAAGATCTGAGGTGCAACAGTAAAAATTTTCGACTAGATCCGAGGTCACCTCGACAAGATCTGAGGTGCAATAGCAAAAATTCTCGATCAGATTCGAGGTTACATCGACAAGATCCGAGGTGCAACAGCAAAAATGCTCGACGATATCCGAGGTCATCTAGATGAGATCCGAGGTACAGTGCAGACAAAGCCTCGATGAGATCTAAGGTCACCTCAATAAGATTTGAGGTGTGGTGCAGATAAAGCCTCGACGAGAGTTGAGGTCACCTGGATGAGATCCAAGGTGCAGTGCAGACAAAGCCTCGACGAAGATCCAAGGTTACCTTGACGAGATCCAAAGTGCAGCATAGACAAAGCCTCGATGAAGATCCGAGGTCACCTTGACGAGATCCAAGGTGTAGTGTAGACAAAGCCTCGATAAGATCTGAGGTCACCTTGATGAGATCAGAGGTGCGGTGCAGATAAAAACCTCAACAAGATTTGAGGTTACCTCGACGAGATCTGAGGTGCGGTACAGATAAAAGCCTCGACGAGATTCGAGGTCATCTTGATGAGATCCAAGGTGTAGTGCAGACAAAAGCCTCAATGAGGATCCGAGGTCACCTTGATGAGCTCCAAGGTGTAGTGGAGACAAAAGCCTCGATGAGATCCGAGGTCACTTCGACGAGTGTAGACAAAAGCCTCGACATGATTCGAGGTCACCTTAGCGAGATCCGAGGTGCGATGTAGATAAAGCCTCGATGAGATTCAAGATCACCTTGATGAGATCCAAGGTGCAGTGCAAACAAAAGCCTCGACGAGATCTGAGGTGCGGTGCAGATAAAAGCCTCAACGAGATTCGAGGTCATCTTGACGAGATCCAAAGTGCAGTGCAGACAAAAGCCTTAATGAAGATCCGAGGTCACCTTGATGAGATCCAAAGTGTAGTGCAGACAAAAGCCTCGACGAGATCCAAGGTCATCTCGATGAGATTCGAGGTGCAGTGCAGACAAAAACCTCAACGACGTCCGAGGTCACCTCCAAACGACGACATCATTTTTTCGAGAAAAATTTGCGAGTCCAAACTCCTCATATTCTACAACTCTATGCTGAGCAATTCAAATACTCAAAAATTTATCAAGCAACTTGGTCGCTTGACATCTAGCCAAATAATTACATCATTGGCTAGTATCCGACGAAACGTTATTCGACTGACACCCGATTAACGGAGCCGCAAGCTCCGGCAATCGCAAGCGTATAAGCTACGGTTTGCATGCAGACTCTGGTGAACAAAGTTGTGGTTAGCTTGTTCCCGATTGACCAAGGATCAATTGATCCGAATAAAGCTTTCTCTGATCAACTAAGTTTCGATTCAATAAACGATCTATGACAGAATGATCTAGATTATGCTCCGATTTGATGACTATATTTTAAAAATGACGACTCGTTCTACGAAACGATAAAGTGGCTGATCGTCAAAGAAGCAACTCGGATCCACACGGTGACTAACTCCCTTTGCCCGATCAAAAGTGCAGAATCGGACTCGGGAGTTGGGGGGCAAGTGTTGGGGTAGATCTTCATCGCTTGGCCAACTACCTTTTTTCCTCTGAGGAGCTCATCATAAGGCCGACCTCATTAGAAGGCCAACCTCATTAGAAAGCCGAGGTCATTAGAAAGCCGACTTCATCGGGAGGCTGACCTCATCATAAATTCAACCTCAACATCACCTAGACGTATGGCAGCAGATTATTATTATCTAAGTTAAATGTTACATCGGCCATTTGGACTTTGGCCATCTGCCCTGCTCGCTGTAAGCCCCTAAGGCCTATTCCTCCTAATCTTTCATTCAGTTGCCACCAGTTGAACCCTCCAGATAACTATTGTCACGCCCCGAATCCGGGACATAACACGGCCATGTTACCGAGGGATAGGCCCACGA
>KE504825.1:133615-150609 GCA_000441515.1 Elaeis oleifera
ATCACAACTATCAGGCCGAGCAATGAAAGTCATGATGACCCTGAGAGGCCCTCCTGCGGCCCAGTCATATCATCCATTAAGGCAGGTGGCCTTTATCAGGCGGCTCCTGCCTTCAACAGTGGCAGCCCCATGTACTATAAGGTGACAATACTCACCAACTCAAAAAAGTCAAAAGGCTAGGCATGGCGCCGTTCAGAGACATAATGAGGGGTAATAAGGTCTTTTACGGTCTCTCTCTTCTTCTCAAGGCTCCAACCTCACCTATAAAAGGTAATCCGAGGATCCAAAAAAAAAGAGAAGAAGGTACGCCTCTTCTCCTTCTCATAAATGCTTGCTCTTTCCCACCTGTTGCGAAAAATCTGACTTGAGCGTTAGAGGGTCCAGAGGGTCCCCGCCAGAGCCAACTCCAGCGGGGACTTTTCTTGCAAGTCCGACCGTCGCTGATGCACTGGACGTCACCTCACTCCAGCGCCTCCGGCCCAGGACGGATTCTAGATGCAACAGTTTTCTTGGTTTCTTTTCTTTGTTTTTTTTTGTTTCTTTTTTTTGTTTTTATATGTTTCACTGGTGGGGTTTCAGTTCCTATGATTATTGATCTTCCTATGCTTAGTGCAGGGGTGCATTGGTTAAAAGTTTTGTGAATTCTTGGAGTTCACCCATTTATTTTATACCTTTTTTTGTGATGTTTGGAGATGAGTTCTTGTTTTCATTTTTTTTTGGTTCAAATAATTGGGTTTGGATCAAGTTTTTTTTCACTTTGAGTCTCAGTTACTGCTTCTTCTTTACTCAGGGTTGATGACTTTGTGTCACCGATGCACTTTGCCCTTTCGCATGCTTATTGGAATCCTTCAATTAAAAAAAAAAGAGGTCTTTGTTGATTTCTTATCATCTTGTGGCTGGTAGAATGGATGCATATTTTCCCATGAATTTGATCAAAAATTTATATCCTCTACTGACCACCGTGCTGGTCATGGCTGGTATGATCGTGTGTCAGAGGAGAGCTGATTCTATGGTGTAGGTAAAATTAGAAATTCAATTTACAATTAACAACAAAGTCAGAATACTTGAAGAAGAAAAATAAGAATCTCTGAAAGAAAAATTTAGCAAGTATAGCTTGATGTATTCAGCATATGAAGTTTTGATTGTTATGAATATTCATCTACTTTATTATAAGATAAGTTCTTTATTGATTCTAGTAGTAAAGAACTTATAACTTTCTAAAGAATCCATTTCCTCTTTCTTTGTTATACTTTTTCTCCTCTTCTTTTCTTCTATTTCCTTTCTTCTTCTTTGGATGTTAGAACGCAAAGCATTCACATATTGCTCTCGAAGTGGTTTTGGCATCAAGTACCTTAAGGCTTAGCCAGGCGCTCACTGAGGCTTAAAGCAATAAATTTTCCCTCAATTGATCCAAAACAGTTTGCACCAGAACACATGAAGTTCATCGACAAGTACCCTTGGTTTGCCAGCAGGTTATACAGGCCATACTTATATGGTTTCTTGTTCATAAACCAAACATTGGTTATGGACAGTAATGATACAGTTTGGTAAAGCCAGTCTTCGATTTTGTTCCTCTAACTAAGGTAATAATGCTCAAGTACAGGTTCTGGTTATTGTGCTCCAAACTATGTTAATGCGCAAGTATAAAGATTTAAAAATTGATCTATATATTAAATAAAAAGAGAAGAACTGAATTAAGTATATTTTCTTTGACTGCAAGTTGCTAGTTTGAAATCTTTTTCATGGGCCTGCTTATCTTTTCATGCCATTGTGTGTCAAGTTTGGAAAAATAAGCTTAACATGCTGGCTGGCTTTGACCAGCATATGAACGGTATAATAGTTGAGGTTTTTAAGTGTTTCTTCCCATCAAACTTATGTAGTCACTTCTGTTCTCTCAAAGCATAACTTCCTTTTTTTTTTTTGTCTAAAATTTATTTACTTTATGTCAGAGGAAAATGGTTGAACAGCTACTTCTTGAACCTGATGCAAGTTATGCCATCATCTGTGATAACCTAAAGAAGATTTATCCTGGAAAGGATGGAAACCAGGATAAGTTTGCAGTTCAAGGTTTATCTCTTGCCTTGCCACATGGAGAATGCTTTGGTCTGCTTGGCCCTAATGGTGCTGGAAAGACAACCTTCATCAATTTGGTTTGGAGCAAGAATTCCAACTTTACAGTTTGGCAATCAGATTTTTAAACTGCATTCTTTCACCAGTACAAACAGGGGAATCAAAAGATTAGTTCTGATGTTCTCTTTTTCCTACTAATAGAACTTTGCTGATCTCAGATCAATGTTATATATACAGTGGCCTATATATATTATTTATGCATGTTATATATTTAGATACTGGGATTCCTATTCTTATCCTCATCATGCTAAGTACTTACAGACTTTTCAATTGACCAAGAGGATTTTTTTTTCTTTTTATTTTTCCTTTTTAGAAAGAAAGTGACTAGAGGGTAAGCTTTGGTGCAATGGTAAGGTTACTCCATCGTGATCTAGGCGTCACAGGTTTGAAATATGGAAATAGCCTTTTCTCATTTTGTCATGATAAGGCTGCATATATTTGACCCTCCATAGATCCCTTAGTGGCGGGAGCCTCATACGATGGGTTGCCCTTTTTAGAAAGAAAAAGTGATTAGAGTAATTTTGGATTTGCTTGGATATTAATATATTAACATAATTGCTTTCTTATTTTTAATGAGATGGAATGGCTTTCTAAAATAGATACTACAGTCATATGTTCCATAAGAGTATCTTATCGACTATAGCTCTGTGCAGTCTGGATTAATTAAATGCAACTTGCAGATGATTGGTCTTATAGCACCCACATCTGAAATGCATTTGTCCGAGGATTCAGCATACAGAATGATATGGACAAAATATACAGCTGTATGAGAGTGTGCCCACAGAATGAGTAAGAAATGTTCTACTTCCACATGAAAAGTGTTATACTGATAAAATGAAACTCATATGATCTACTATGATATAACTGATGAAACATGTCTTCTGATTCTTTGTTTCTTTTTCTAATTAATGCAGCATGCTCTGGGAAATGTTGACAGGTAGGGAGCATCTATTGTTCTATGGTCGATTGAAGAACCTTAAAGGTTCTGCTTTAATGCTTGTGAGTTTTTTTGGCACCTATCATATTGTTTGATTAATGTAGCATATGTGTATTGTAGCTTTCATATGCTATTCATCAGAGGACTAGCACATTGTGAAGCGCACAGATAGGGTTCTGCTCTCACTTGATGTCTTCTTTGCTTGCTATTTCCATTTAATTTGGCTCTTTTCAGGTTCCAATTATTGGTTAAAGATAAATATTTCCCTTGATCCTTCTAGGATATGGTAATAAAGAATACCATGAAGCACATCTCTACTTCATCCACCTTGTTGTTGTTCTATCCAGAGATTTCCTCAGCTACAACATATTATGTGTGGATGATAAGAATAATTAACTAAGTCTGTTTTTGGCCTTCAAGTTCTAACAAATGGTACCTACAGAGCTGCATTGTGCTTTGTTTAGTATTGACTATCCTCTAAGACCATATGCTCTATGGTGTTCTCCATAGTGTCAATTTACTGATTTGGAGTTTCTTTATTGGTAATAAAGAATACCATGAAGCACATCTCTACTTCATCCACCTTGTTGTTGTTCTATCCAGAGATTTCCTCAGCTACAACACATTATGTGTAGACGATAAGAATAATTAACTATGTCTATTTTTTGGCCTTCAAGTTCTAACAAATGGTACCTACAGAGCTGCATTGTGCTTTGTTTAGTATTGACTATCCTCTAAGACCATATGCTCTATAGTGTTCTCCATAGTGTCAATTTACTGATTTGGAGTTTCTTTACTATTTCTGCTAAGTTCCTGCTGTCTGACCATCAATTTATTGCATACCAAGTGAAATCTTATTGAATGTCAGCATTATCATATTTATCTACGACAAGCTTCATAAGGTTGCAGGTAAATATTGGCTGATCTCGCTATAATTGGTTCTCAAATCTTTGCGTTTTGCTCCTATGCAATGTGTAAGAGTATGCTTTGTATTAAGCAATGTATAGGAAGCACACCAGCTTGTGTCCTTTATGACCTTTTGCATTTTACAAAATGAAAAGAATGAAATATAATTTCGCATCCATAAAAAATTCAGTTGCCTCTGAAATGATCATGTGCGTTCATTTTCTATGATATTGTAGACTGTTGAAAAATCTTTAAAAAGTGTAAATTTGTTTCACGGCCGTGTTGCTGATAAACAAGTCAAGAAATACAGTGGTGGTATGAAAAGTAGGCTTAGTGTTGCCATCTCAATAGGAGATCCTAAAGTATGCTCATAACCTACATGTCTCCTTGTTAATCAATATTCTGCTTCATCTTTATTGGTGTGTATGTGGCGAATGTGCTAGGTTGTCTTCATGGATGAGCCCAGCACTGGACTAGATCCTGCTTCAAGAAAAAAATTGTGGAATGTTTTGAAGCATGCAAAGCAGAACAGAGCAACTATTCTTACCAGTAATAATCACTGCTTAACCAGTATCCCCATTGTTTCTGCTAGTTTGAACATTTGATTTATTATTTTTCTGTTAATTTAGCTTGTCTTTATTCAAGAATGTTTCATTGTTCTACCACGTCTGATCATAGTGGCTGGTGCCGCTATTAGATCAGCTTTTGAACATACATTTTCTAAGCTGCCTTTTTTTACTAATTTTTTAGCACATTCGATAGAAGAGGCTGAGTTTCTATGTGATCGATTGGGAATCTTTGTAGATGGCAGTCTTCAGTGCATAGGAAACCCAAGAGAGGTAATTTGACATGGTTCATTGAAGTACTATTATGTCTCTAAAATTACTTATCAGTTTCATTAGATGTGAACTATGGCCATTAGATGTGAACTATGGCCTCCAAATATATTTGGGGAATAGCTGATAATGAATGATCCGTGTTTCTTTCCATTGGTAAGTCAAAAAATTGTTTCATCATGAAATAATGATAATATTGCACACCACCAAAAATATTGTGAGCAAGTCAATCAAGAAATTCTCTTTAATTGAAAAGCTCCAAATGCACCAGCCCCTCTAGGCTAGCCTTTCACATATTCATTAATAGCCTATCTTACATGAATAATTTGAACCTTCATCTCAGAAATAGTACTGCTGGTACACCTAAGAATAATTCTTGATACACCAAATGACAGTTGATTGTAGCCGCCCAGAGTATTGTTTGAGTTGCCTGCTAGGGTTTTCTACTTCTCTTTGTGCAAGACTTGTCACTCTGAGCCAAAAAGGGATGTTTATTTTGTTCATAACAGAAACAAGTGGTTGGCAAAAACCTTAAATTGTTGAGAAGCTAGCATCTTGTCTAGCATACTCATCTGATCACAACCTTATAACACTTTCGGAGCACCTTGTTGAATGTGATCTATATGTGCCAAAGCTGCCTTGAAAACACAAGCCACCATTGAACGTTAACTAACTACAGCACAAATGAAGAAAGATAATGGAACTTGGCATTGACTAGTCCATCTCATAGCAGCAGAGGAAGCACTGCATAACGAGTGCAGTATTTCCAGCTTTGTGGATGGCCATCATCAATAATCTCTTCACCGATACTACCCAAGGAAAACTATTTTTCTAGGAATTGAAGTTCCCAAAACAAAGTTTGTGAACAGAGGACCGTGAAGACGAATGTGACTCAACAAAGTGACAAAACACAGGAAGTAGATCGTGATTCTTCCACCCAAATGTTTGCACCAACCTTGCCATATGTGTGATCAACTTCAGGAAGAACATCTAGTAGCTTGTTACATTTCTTCATCACCTAACAAATAACAGGCATCTGAATAAGGGGCAGCAAAACCCATCAAATGAAATGCTTGTCAACGGAATAAGACATAGCTCATGCAATCCTAAAAGAGCTCAGGGATTAACTATTGACTTCATTTCTTTTTCCATACTATTCTATGTAAATCATATTAGGCGCATTATATATAATGACTAACAAGATAATGTCAAGAGCCAAGAAATTATGTTCTAAAAGCTTTTTGCTCAAAACAAAATGAATAGTTAAACAGCGCAAAAATTTTAATATGTGTTTTTGTTACAGTTGAAGGCCAGATATGGAGAGTCTTATGTCTTTACAATGGCAACATCTCCGGACGGCGAACAAGAAGTGGAGAATTTAGTATTTACAATGACTCCTAATGCAAAGAGGATTTATCAGATATTAGGGACGCAGAAATTCGAATTGCCAAAGCAGGAAGTCAGAATTGCTGCTGTCTTCTCAGCTGTTGGGAACTTCAAGAGCAAAGTCACTGTACAGGCATGGGGTTTAGCTGATACAACCATGGAAGATGTCTTCATTAAGGTTGCAAAAAGAGCAGAATTGTCTGATAAGTTGTCATGAGTGGTTCATATTTCCTCTGCTGTACATTAGGACAATGTTGATTGTATATGTAATGTCGGTGTTGATCCAAAGGACAATGTGGATTCCGTTCTAGATTGTGTATGTCCATTGAACTGTTTGCTGGCTCATACGACATTATGCCAGGTGTATAAATGGTGAACTAGTACAGATTTGCCTTTATCAATTTCTATTCCAGAAATTGTTGATACCTAAATGGGAACCAAACCAGCAGCATGCGTGCATTAGTTAGAGTTCTGACATGAGCGTTATGCTTGATGGCATAAAGCATTCCTTTATAGTGTTATGCTGCTGTGAAAAGGCGCCATGTAATCTTGTCTCTTTGTAACATATGGGGTTTCGCTAGTTACATTATAATCTCTACTTGCGTGTAGAAACTTATTTGGCATCAAAGAACTTAGTTTGAGACATCATATCCTTGGTTGTAACTAATCTCTCCACAATTATTTTTCCCCTCGAGAACAAGAACCGCGAAGGCTAGGAGAAATCAGGTGAAGGGATAAAGGCAGGAATATTAAGAATCACTTTAAAATTCCAAGAATATTATTATTATTTATCATTTATATATTTGATGATAGATGAAAATGTCCTCCTTTTTTTTATTTATAATAATTTTTATAACAAAGGCAGAAAAAGGGAAGGAGGATGAAAGCACTGGTATCATTTGATATCAAATATCGCTTCCTTAAAGAATAAGCTTTAATAAAATGGCGAGGAGGGAGAGCGGCCGAGAAGGCGGCGCCGAAGGGCCGGCAGGAGACCCTAACCCTAGACCTCGTAGGCCAGCCGGCACCCCGTGGGTGGAGGTCCACCTCTTCCGGCGAGGAAGAGGGCCGATCGATATCTTCCGGTCGAGCCTCGGAGGGCGGGATCATGACCGCCTCGAGGTCCGATCGATCCTCGCCAGGTACGGGCTCAAATCGGTCTTCGCCTTCAAGCCCCCCTCGGAGAGGGGTTTCCCGATCCGTTTCAGCCCAGATGGGACATCTCTCCACCCCTACCGAGACGGAACCGTAGTCTTCATCGATGGAGAGCCAAAAGTGAGTTCTTCCCTCCAGTGTCTCGTTCTTGATCTCTTAAAATGATGCATAGTATATGTTTGTAGTATTTCTTGAAAGGCCCAGCATTCTGTTTTAGAACAATTTTGAATTAACTTCTTCTTCTTCTGAGAGAGAGAGAGAGAGAGAGAGAGAGAATTTTGAAGTAATTTCTTGTCTTCTTGCTTTTTGAGGATTGGATTTTCTAGATCTCTTTTTTCTCGATTAATATTTTTTTTGGGGGATCCAGGACTCGTTATTAAAACCCGTTATCAAGATCCTGATTGGTATAGCTGTTCCAACCCTTCTGATTGTCATCTTGATAAAGAACTCCCGGAGACGGCCAAAGCATCAAGGTTGGCGACCGGACTCTTCCCGCCTTGGCTTCTTGCTTGTATGCTGGTTCTTTTCACTCGCCTGAGGAAGAGACCAAGGACGTCCTGAAGAAAAATATGTTGCACCAGCTTATGATGTTATTTTCTTGTAATTAGCGATCTAATCTATGCTGTGTCAGTTACACTACTCTCGTATCATTCTTGTGCGAAATTATTATTTGTATATGATACCGTTTACAGATACTATCAGAGGTAAACAACGCTGTGATATTCTTGTAAAAGGTGTGATGATGCTTATGCTTTGTTGAGATGGAAGTGATTGGATTAATTTTCGTAATGCAAGTGTGGAATGAGGCACTCAATGATATTGAGTTACTTACCAAGGAAACTGCAAGATTATATACTGCAGCCGCTGGCATCCTCCTGCGTGTCATCCAAAGTGATCGAAGAGAACTAGGCCATCCCCCATGCCTTTTTGTTTCAAAAAAAAAAAAAAACTCCTTTGTGTCTGAGGGCCATTCACCAGCAGTCTCAGAGGCACTTGAACTGCTTCAGCAGCAGATATCGGAGTAGAAACCCTCTATGACCCATTAGCATGAAAAGGTCTCTTTTTCCGCGCAACTCCTATCTTTTGGAGCTACTTAAGAGTGTTTTAAGATGGTGGCCACAGGGAAAATGTCAATCTCCATCGACAGGTCAAAGGAAAGTGGAGTATATCATCCTGCATTGAAGTGAACGTAGATTTAGCACTTACTATTCCCATGAAACCTTTTGTGGAACAATCACAAAACAATATTTTGCTTTATTTGTATGTTGGTTCTGGAAACACAAGGCGACAACAACTGATAGAACACGATTTAAGTTAGTTTCTCCTCTTTTATATAAATTAACAGTATGTGAATTAACACTATGTTTATTTCTTCTTACAAGCATTTCACTTTTTGCAAGAACATTTGTAAACGAATCACTGGCAATGTCCATAAGATAGATCTGATGATCAAAACTACAAGCAGCATAGCTAAGGCCATGGTGAAATTCACAGAGATCGTGCAGAGCAACTCCGAACTAGAGAGCACATCACAAGCAATATCATGAAATGCCACAGTAAGAGTCCCACCACATCTTCAGCAGCTGCTAAAATTGCTTTCTGGTATTTGCAATTTTGCACACTATGCAGCACGTCTCCTTTTGAATGGAAACAGTTGTGGTCTGAGATTTTAATCAAACATTGATATCAGCTCGCTTTGATCTGGTGCTGCCAATATCAGGCAAACTTGATGCTGAAAATCTCTGGAAGCTGTAATTCTCGGATGTAGACATTGGCTGCTGCGGATAGAGCGTGGGCGGTGGTGTTAGGTTCTTTGAGCAGGGAGAGGGGGAAGCGCATTGTACTTGTAGCTCTCGCTACTTAAACTGCGAGAAACACAAAGCATTATGATCGAAGATTTCAACCAGAAAAGTAACAATAAGAAATTTAAATATCAAACAGGAATAACCATGTGGTAAATCACATGAGATCAGGTTGCCCCACAGCACTTTCATCGTTACTGAGGCACATGCTTTATAGTAATAACTGCTGCATATCAAGATCCGGATATATAGGACATGTAAATATGATTATCTAAGCCATGCCATGTTGTGCTTAAACCCTACTGACTAAAGATTTTATTCCTACCCCTTGCTTAAGTCCTGGCCCTGTACACACTTCCACATGACTTTGTGCAAAACAGAATAAGGGTGCACGGAAGCATGTAGAGAGGCATGTAAGTGTGTGCAGAACCCATGAGAAAGAGTAGAAGACCTTCCAAGATACTATAAGTGATCTCCGTGGTTCTCTGATAGAAAAACAAACACTCCCAAGCACAAATTCAAGCCTTACTACATGGGATTTTTTAACATCATATTATCCATTTTATTGCATCTTATCAAAGTCAAACAGTAGAATTTCATATCTACTTAAGTGTATGCCTATTTATTGCATCATGCCATATATACATATAACAAGCAATGCGTGCTCCATGAAGAAAATGACACAAATCAGGAAAGAAGGGCCTCATCCTCGTGCTGTCTTCACCATTATCAACTTGTAAATAACTATCAAAAGAAATGTAGAACAGATATTACAGAGGTATTGACATAATCTATACCCATTATGCATCATATGGTTCAGTAAATACCATACCAAGGGCCATAAGAAGCACAAGACTGTTACCAATACAGGGAAGTACTTAAATCATTGGGACTTCAGCAATTTCAGCAGTAATGTTGAGTTTTAAAGGTTCAATGAAAATATATAAAATATTAAAATTCAAAAAAAGGTTGAAGTATTTAAAATATAACGTTAAAGAAAAAAGCCAAGAAAAATATATCAGACAGTATTATCGAGTAAATGCATTACTTAATTTTAAAAATGTTAAAACAATGTTTCACATCATTTGCTTGCAATATATCCCCCAATTGTGGATAATAATATAGAAATATGCGAAAATAATCCATAGATAGCAATCTAACGAAAGTAAACTAATGATAATTCAATAAGCACATAAAGAATTGCAAGATTTTCTATTAAAGTTGGAAAATTGATGGTAATTCCAAAATGTTTGTGCCTAAAGATGTCTTATCTGCATAATATATAGGAGATTGATAGAAAATACATTATGATCTATCTACATGAAATATAGGGGAAAATTAGGAAACAAAACAGAACTTAATAGGTCTTACAACTTCCACACCTTAAAAGCTTTTATCTCATACCTCACAAATCACAATTTAGGGCTAGCCTTGGCGCAACGGTAAGGTTGCTTATTGTGACTTAAGTGTTATGGGCTTGAAATATGGAAACAAATTCTCCAGACTCAGGAGCAAGGCTGCATACATTTGATCCTCCCCAAATCCCACAACAATAGGAGCCTCATGCATCAGGACACTCTTTATCTCAAAATCACTACTTGGAGGCCAGTCTACTTAACATCTTATCTCTTTTCCCTAAAAAATCTCCAAAAAACCTTCAAAATCTATAAAGCTTTGAATTAAAAACATGCATCTAAAACACTTCAAATCTTCCTAAAACTTACAAGATCTAAGTTCACTGATTTTAAAATGCTTTTAGAATTATATAAATGGGCAACCATAAAAAGGCAGCCTATATATACATAACTATGGCCCTGTAAGTTACTTTTGCTCAAATCACCATGAACTCATGTTTGGAACGATTATGGGAAAAATTGAAAAGTTCCTGTTTAGGTTTAGCATGGACAAAACTTACGACCATGCTTGAAGTACTCTTCTTGCTAACTTTCCACAGCACAAATAAAAAGTTTGCCCATAAAGGGGCCTGCCACATGCGCATGTGAAAATTTTAAATCCTGATCACCTAAGGATCCAGTAGAGGGATTTTCCAACTTGTATTTCTTATACAGTCATTTATTTATTCATTTCTCTGTACTCACCAAATTGATATTTATTTCAGTTCTGTAATTACCAAATTGATATTTATTGCACTTTTGTTTTGGAACTACAATCTACTTGCTTCACCTTAAACCTTATGGATATTGTAGTATAGATTATGCTCTTACACCTCGTATTACAATTTGCCCATTAACACAAACATTCAGTAGGTTGACACAATTTCCAGAGGCCTACTTGCGTTTCAGAGAGCTTTATTTTATTATTTGAAAGCAGGAAGGTCACTGCTATGACCACCTGATTCTTAACCTCCATGTTACGGATCAAGACAGATTGAGATACAACTTCAAAAAAATCTAAGGAAAAATAAGGATGACTGATGTAATGAAAGAATGCAAAATAAAGTACCACTAGGTAATTAGTGCACAGACAAGAATTAGGAAAAGAAAGGATCAGTGAAGGTAAGATGACAAAATAAAAGTAAAAAGTGCATACCTTAAATTCTTTTGAAATTGATCATCATCACTTGAAATCTCATCCAACCGCTGGATGGAGTTCTGCAGGGCAGCTACAGACCAATGATTTGGTGCAGGTAGTCCATCAGAAAAATATCTTCTCCTGATCAACTGAACAAATGCATGTCACTAACATTTAAACTTAGATTACAACCAATAAATAACATTGGTAAAACTTCCACATTATGAAACAATAGCATTGATACACACCATGCGAAAAAACTTAATCAAAGCTTCTTTGTCATATCTAGCTTCTTTGGCAGCCTGCAAATAGTAAATAGAAATTTTAGAAAAGCTAATATAAATGAATGATTTTAAACCTATAAAGTAAAAAGTACTAAGCAATGTTTTTAACCCAGAAAACACCAAAAAAAAAATCAAAACAACATCTATTTCATGGTTAGAAAGTAGACTTAAGTATCGAATGTCCCATGCTGCATGCTGCAAATCAAGTAATCACTCAAATCAGTCTCCAAGAGGATCTAGCTCCTACAAGGATCTAGACAAGATTTGATTGCTGGAGTACACACTGAACAGTGAAAATATGCATGACAAGATAAAGACTTAAGATATGACATAATATGGAATAGTAAATAAAAGGCAAAGGAAAATCTATATGAAGAACCAATAAGATTTGCAATATAATTACACACATGATAATGTGGGTTCTGTGAAAGGTGCTAGATAATTGAATTTTTGAACATCTATGATCTATGGGAGGTTGTTGAAGACAATACTTGGTTAGCTGTTGTGCAAACAGATTCACTAATAGCCTCCAACTCACAGTACCCACTCCCAGCAGAGCGCACATAGAAGGCTCCTGAACGCACCAACCCTAATCAGCCCAAACATTTTCATACATTTTGCAACACAATCAATAAAACCTTTTGTTTTGTTGATTTGCGATATATCTGCAGATGGGTAAATCTGGGTTGATTGCACAGGTAGCTCGGCACAACCAAACTTTGTTTTGGAAATCCACCCACTTCAATGACACTTGCAAGTCTATGAATCTGCAGATGGGTCAACTTGGGTTGAAGATTTGCTAGAACCAGTTTCCAATCAGGCAGATTCATCACATTTACTAACTGCAGCTGGGTTAGATTCAAGTCAGCAAGTACAGCAATGTTATCAGGCTACCTTTGGTCTAACTAGATTCAAATCTGACCCAATATGTTTGGTTTGGTTGGGTTGAGCACAGGTTGGGATCAATTGGGTTGAGTATGTGCCTATGTCATCACTAGGGCACAGGAAAATTTACTGTCTATATGATGAAAGCAACATTATAGCAGATATTGTATCAACGCCAATCACTATATCTAGCTAATGTTTATCATCTCTTGCTCAGTGTAATAATACAAAACTACATAGCCAATTTATTTAGCAAAGGCTAAATAGCAGTTCTTCAATACTCCTATCATTTTTAGGTTGCAGTAGGTTATGCCTCGTTGTTTTTGGTCTGGTCAGGTCGTAAAGTAACCCATTTTGATCCATTTTAGCTTTGTGACTGGGTCAATTTAGGAACACGCTATGGATAACCAAGTTCAACAATGAAATGATATCAAGTTCAAAAGTTGGGCCAAATCCAACACAATTCATTAAGAGACATTCTGAAAATAGCATTTAGTTAAATAGCTAACATCTTCCAAATCAAGGGGCATCTGATGTGAGGACGGGCACTAAGTTTGTTGAAAGGTTTGACTTTTGAGTATCATTAAGCTATAAAATGTTTCTTCAAAACCAAATCTAAAGGGCATTTAGAATTTGATCACAGTAATGTGTAGCCAAATCCAATCCCTCTGAAATTGGTTTCAAGATTTGGATCTAATCCAACTGAATTCATCATGAGGCATATCACAAAACAAACCATTTAGCTGAACTGCCAATGATGTGCAACTCAAGTGGACAAGCAGCGGAAAGCACTAAGTTATTGAATACCATGGTATTCCAGCATATAGATATGGTACAGAAAGAAGGTAACAACAGGGGAAAAGCAGTAGACAGAATGTCTGCATTCTGTACACGAACTACCCCAATCAGGAAGAGAAGCCACTCAAAAAAAAAAAAATACACTACATAAACAGGTGCAGAAGCCAAACAAGACCAACGAAAGGCAACAGATTAGTCCAACTATAGCAACTGCTTAAAACAACTGCAAACAAAGGCAACTCCATTTTATAATTCATTTATTAGAAGTATGATAGATTTCAGAGTATGCATAGGTGCTTTTGGATAAATAGCAGAATATCTTGATACATTGCACATACATATAATCACTCAGGCTGTACCTTATACAAGATACCATTGTTGTTCAAATCTTACAGTTCACGACCTGGATCTTACCAACTGGATCAAAATGGCCCTATATGATCTCGATCCTGTTAGAATTAGAGTACTAGTTTAGCTTATATTGTTCCTCTTGTTCCTCTGAAACAACTTATCCCTGAAATATCTATTTAAGTTATAACTATATATTAAATTCTCACCATATTTAGTATGCGTCCAAGTACATTGTATCTAATAATGTATCCAAGTATATTATATCTAATAATGTATCCAAGTACATTATATCGAGTAGCCTATAAAGGCCCTTTGAGAGGCTAAAAGAAAGATAAAAAATTATTCTCCTCCTTCAACAGATCCCATCCTACAATCAGGCTTAGTGTAGGATCACAAGATTTAGATACATATATTGACTACACATTCTTTCGGATCATATATTCTAGCTTGATTATGCTAACTGCATATTAGATCATGGGTAGGCTCATTTTCTATAAATCAAGCGACTGTGGCTTTTAAATTAGTAAGTATTAAGAAGTAAAATTAGCAAACCTACTATTGGAGTCTATAGAGTTAAAAACTAGTTGCACATATTTGTCCTTTTCTTTACAGCAATATGTTTAAAATTTGTCCATGTTTCCTCCCAAAATATTCCAGCTAAAAGGATAATTAAATTGCTGCATATTGTCAATGTATGGCTTTCTTCGTTCATTTACTTTATAGTTGACTCATATTTCAATTCCACATTTCTTTTGTAGTTAAAAGGTCCTATAAGAAATGAAAAAAAAAATTATGATCTACGATCGGTCAAATCCAAGCTATCCCTTCTTTGGTTTACTACTCGATCCCGATCTTAACAACATGCAAAATGCATTTAAAACAGATAAGGAATTATTCACGTAGGCATGAAGAATTTCTGATAAGCTATAAAAGGAGACAGATCTAATATATTTAAAAAGCACCAATAAATCAGCACGCATGATTATTATCATGAATGTTCGCATGCAACAAGTGACTTAGATATCGGTAGAAAGAGTCGTAAAAATGGGGCATTATGATATAGCTCAACATAACTGTAGAAGATCTGAAATTATACCCTGAACGTTATACATACACACACTTCCACACCACATATAAGTACATATGTATGAATGTATGTATGAATGCATGTACGTATATATGTACGTATAGTTCTTACTGTGATAAGGCCTGAACTGCCTGGGAAGCTCTCTGTTAAAGGAAGTTCTTCGCTAGATGGAAGTAGGCCCTGCTTTTCAACCCACTGGCGAGCAGCATCAACAAGGTTTCCACTGCTTCCCCTGATGCCCTCCTTGGCAGCAATATCAGCTTTGTTACTGATAACCAGGTAAGGAACAGGAAGACCTCCAGGCCCTCCAGATCCAAGTGGAGCTGAAAATGTCCCAGTTGCTGCAATTTCTGCTGCCCACCGATGCAAGCTTGTCTTTGTCCTCCTTTGGGAGAGATCATGAACAAATATAACGCCTATGGATGAGCGTCAAAATAGGAAAATGACTGCAGCATGTTAATTCTCAATAAACAAACTGATCTAAATGATACTTTTGTTCTCAAAATAAATAAATAAACCAAAAAAAAACTGTTACATGCAATGATCATTTCCTCACTATTATCATAGATAGAAAGTGGTATCTCCAGCATTTTCCACTTTACACAATAAAGTCATACATCGTCAGATATGGGTAACATGCATTCTCTCTATGCTCATGACTCAAGGGGGATAAGAAACTTATTACAAAACTTGTTCCTTATCCCATTTTAGAATGTCAGAATATAAACAAAATTCAAGACCAATGAAACCACAAGGACACAATTCTTAAGAGCCCCCACATATTATTTCTATCAAAGCATAGCTTCTAATCATCTAATAACTGTGAGAAAGAAGCACTTCTCATGTCACATGAACAAACAGGTGCAAAGTGGACAATCTTAATACAAACAATTGCCATATTATGCTAAAATGAAATATATTCAGATTACGATAATAATTTCATTATCCCCGGATCAAGATCAAATTTTGAAAATCAAAAACAATATCACAGCTGAATAAATCTGGAGATAATCAGATTACTGGCTGCAGGCCTGTGGTACATGCACAAGATGATGATTACAAAAATATAACCAGAATAAATCAAATACCACCCATATGCATATGGAAAATCCGCATAACGGTGCAACCAATAATATTAATGAAGGGGACATCAATTTGTGGCAAGAGGCAACTTGATCCATGGCAAGGGACAAGCAAAAGGAATAATTCCCAAAGAAATTGTCGAAAAGACAGGAAAAGAAGATGCAAATATAGAAACCAAGCAAAGAAGGACAGAGGCCAACAACCCCCTATTCTAGATCCGTTTCCAAACTAACCCCCTGATTACTTTACTGACCAAGGATTCATGCACCACAGCTACCCCCGCACCAGTCGCATGTTGGCTGAGTACAGTAGCATACCATACCATGTCTATGAGGCCATGCCATTTTCATACGATCATAGGTTTGAAATTTGGGAACAATTTAGCTAAACATAAAGATGTGAAATTCCCAAAAAATGAAGATCTGCAAAAAGTGCAAAAAGAGTTAAAAAATATTCAATATGCAGCATTTTCAATTTGTATATTATAAAAGGTTCCTTAAATTAGCCATGGATAATTTTTCAATATATCATAAAATCTGTCAATAATTATTGAATAATTGCACACTCTATAATAATTCATATAAGATAAGGCTTTAGAGTTTTAATCATCTAAGGGAAAAAAAGAGAACAAATTGAAATTGTTTCAACACTTTGGAGACTAGTGTTATTACAGTTCCAATCATGTGCTCGCTCATGTTGCATGAATAATGGCAAAGAAAAGCAGGTTCATCCCACTCCAATAATGATCCATGCAAGTGCACACCTATCCCTCTCTCAATATGCAATCCCATCAAAACTTAAAGATTCCTCTCTCTCTCTCTC
>KE504825.1:164173-174935 GCA_000441515.1 Elaeis oleifera
AATATTATTTATTAACATGGGTTCTCTGTTGTCTTGCAGGATTAACAGAAAGTTCATCCAGTTGCTGATATAAATATTTCTTCCTTACATTGGATCTTCTATATGGATGCAGGATTCTTCAAATGGTCAGAATTTGCAATGCTTTACAAGCTATTTTGGTTTCATAATTTCAAATATCTAATATTTCTTTACTGGGAGGATGTAGTTGGTGGCAGCGACCTTCCTTTTTCATGTTCGCCTTGGGTATTATCTTTCATTATGGAACAGGCTCTTGTTCATGGTGCCTATATCCTAATGATGTTGTCAATGGTATTTTCTTCGTCGTCTTTGTTGCTGATTCACAGCTATAGAAAGATACAACACAATACAAGTAGCAAACTTTCAATTGATTTTTGCTCAATTTTTTGGATACATAACTCAATTTTTTTTTTCATCGTACACTTTTATATACTTCACAAAATGTATGGATTGTCAGGATTGGATATGCTAATAAGTATGTATATTGTATTCAATATATATCTCTACAGTTTTTGGGCTTGTATAAGTTACAACTTGTTGTTGGCTTCCTGTTTTCAGTTATACAGTTATACTGACTGACATGTACACATAAGTTTCTGTGGATAAAATTATATTTTTTATCAACCAAAAAAAAAAGCCGAGAAGACAGTTAACGTTGCACGCAAGGTGTGCAACCAAAGATCCATAGACTTCTCTTGGGTGTCCGCCCCACCCACCATTGCGGCTTACCGGAGGATCTACTTCCCTGGGTACCGGTTAAAACGCATGAATGAGATCAGCAACCACGCCACCCCTATGCTTGTCATACGCAAGATATAAAAAATAATAAAACCTCGTTCGTTTCATCGTTTGTGCCGACGCTCCAAAGACGTTCATTGGATGCACATTTTCCCCGCTTACTGTTAGTTTATGTTAATTGAACATATTTAAGTAATATAAGACGTTAACAAAATCGTGGATGACGTACCCACAGTACCTATCCGTGGTGTTTCACGTGCTGAATGTTGTCGTATCACAGATAGACGCGTGTGACATAAAAGGTGCTTGCGTGGACGCTGACACGCTCAACCATACCAACGGTCCAAAGGCGGGTCGAGTCCGGGTTGGGTTCGCCCTTAGAAAGTGCGGAAACCGTGCCATCTGGACTCCAATTTGCGACCACCCCGGCTTCTTTATCCCGCTGCCGCCGCGGAAATGGACGGCCCGGAAGACGCCAAGAAGTAGGGGACCCACCTTGGCGTCGAGTGAGAGGACGTGTCGAGGCCACTTGCCCGGAGCTGGCAGCCACGTGGGTCCCGCCTGGTGGTTGGTTCCGTGGCGGTGTTGGAGGTGCTTGCGTGGCGAGCTTGGTTATAAATATACCATCAGAAGTCGACGCGTACACGGACAGGGCGCATCATGGGGACGCGTCGCTCCTCGTCCCTTCTCGAACCGAGACGTAGGCAACAAATACGTGGCATACGGCGAAGCACGGACCCAATCATTAGACTGGTGCCAAGCAAAACTTGTTCCAAATTCCCTACTTAATTCAATTCATCTAAAGGTTATTATTATTATTATTATTATTATTATTAGTTAATGCTATCTTGTGGGTCAAACACGCCTCATCTGCCATGTCTTTGACAGAACTGCCGCCTCCTAATCGTCTTGTGTAAGTTCATGGTTGGCACAACCAGGAGTTGGTGCAGGTTGAAGAGTGGAGTTCAAATTGGACAGTTTGTCAACGTGACAATAGCAAAATAATGGTAACATTTTTCAAGAGATGAACTAAAATTTATGGATCATAGTTTGCTATTTTTTTTTTTATTATTGTTCTGCATATTTTAAGAATTATTTTTTTTAAAGATTGGTGGTTGGATAACATTTTTCATAAACTCATCATGAGTTATTCAATAACCCAGTCAACATCTTTAAAATCATACATGCGAATCAAGATGGAAGACTAAATTAATTAGCTTTTAGATAAATGTACATCACATGTCTTTTCAATTCACAACATACACTAATGCTGAAACACATCAATGGTATGCATTAAAGTTATGGACTTCACCATCATATTTTTGGTGTCTAAAATGCATAACATATTATTAAAATAATATTCATACTACAAAAAAGAATGAGAAGATGACTACTTCATTGTACAGCGACCATCATGCATACTTCGATAAACAGTCGGTGACAATATCTCCCGTTTCGACTGTAAAGAAGTTTTAATTTTATTATCTTAATATTTTAATAAATTAAAAACTAAATCATGCACTATTTTTTTTTCTTTTTTTTTTGTTCTCTTCAACGTTGAATTTTTCCAAGTATAACATGCGTAGCATAAGCAAAATTCTAGTTTACAATTAATGAAAACTCGCAATTGTTATCGTCCAATAGAACGATGCAAGTTGGGACAGAGCACGAACTCCGCAAGCATCTCTCACCGATAAATTAAACAACATGGTATTATATATCACGCGCAGTTCATGATCCATCCCTCTCAAGATTTCAATTGAGATTGACCGCTCGGCAGCGCAAACATTACCCGCCTTACATTCTCAGGAGTACTCCCACCACGTCCCAGTCTCTCGTTCTCACTGAAAGGCCTCTGCCGTATCACGTCAATGCAAAAAACGCACCCTCAGGGTAGCATGGGAAAGGACCGTGCTTTCTCCCCATCTGTCCCTGTAACAGGCCTCAGAACTCTTGGTTCATCATGAAAGTTCTTCCAAGTCACTCAAATGGACAAAGAACACTCCAGCTCAGTGATACCAGCTCAGCAGTATACTGTGCAAATAATATTCCATTAGACGGACATTCTAGCCACCTCAGTAATCAGTATTAGAGAGAGAGAAAAAGAAAGGAGCAAGAGAAGCGGACCGTTGTTGAGGATTTTATAGGCTAGAATTATTATAATAAATATGACCACATCATTCGATAAGATTAAAAAAATCAGCAAAAATCATATTTATTATTATTCATATTTTTTTAATTAATAAAAAGTTTTAAGTTTTGAATCACTGAATGATATGGCCACATTTATTGGATGGTCTAAAATCCATGTAACAGAATACTTTTAATCAATAATTTCTCCCGTCTCTACCTCGATTCCTTGATGCCACTCTTTTATCTCGATTTGAACCATCTTATCCCTTCAAGTGAATTTAGCAGAATGCGCCATCCGCTCTCAGTGGAGATTGAAAAAATGCTGCACCTTAACAAGAGCCGATGGAGAGGGAACATAGTTGTTAGATTTTACACGAATGGTGATGAAGGATCTAGGCTTTCTGGCAAATAAATACAAGGTCCTAATTAGAGAGGAGATTGAGTGGACTGACCTAAATGTCATTTATGATCGAGAGGAGGAGCACAAACCTCATTGTCCATGAATGGAACCGTTGGTGAAGCATGAGGAGGAGCATAACCCTTGTCCCCCCTTCATGGCTAGTCTTCTGGCCTACATCTACCTCATCGTGGAATAGGCTAGCATACAACCACCCCCGCCCTGCTTTTTTGTTGATGTCACCATCTGCTTTGTCTGGGCTTTGGCCTTGTTGGATGCCTTTGTCACCGTCTCTTATGGTCGGACCGGTATCTAATTTCTCAATCTGGTTCGGGCATTGGAGGATCTCAGCCTCCCACTCGGTTTCTCCGAGATCACCGATCTGATAAGATCACTTTTGAGATTTAAGTATTTTGAGAGAGCTGATCATGTTTATCCGATCGATGGAGGAGATCCTTTTTATGAGGCCGATCTGACACAAATCCATGAGATCTAAAATTCCACCGGCTTCATGTAGATGGAGCGGTATTTACTAGCATGATATACCGCTGAGCTGGATATAATTTCTTCCGTAATAAGCCTTGAAATTTCTCAGTCATCACTCATCAGTGTAGCGCATCCGAGTCACGCAAATGGACAAAACCACTCGAGCATTCAGACAGCCATCTCCAAAGAGAGGACCACCTATCCATTCCCAAGACATTGACCAAGGAACCTTTCCATTGCCACGAATTTTACACGAAACTATACAACTTTATTATATAAGAACAAACTCAATACAAAGACGAAAGGCTTCACAAACCTTCTAGATGTTGGTTGCCACTAAAATGGCTTTATTCCTAATTATTCACCACCAAATTAATATCACGCAAGACAGAGAAAACACAATAAAATAGGTGCACATCGAACATCGTATGAGTCAAGGCCAGAGCCAATAGGACTGGTCCTCCACAGTGAACCTGTAATTATTCAAATTGTCTTCGAGCCTCAGGAAGCCACAACCTTGGACCTCATCAACCTCTCCGGTATGTGAGAGATCGGAGTGATCAGGTTCAAAAGCATTGGAAGAATCCACAGGCTCCATCAGTGTGGAGCGATGATCTACTTCATCAATGTAGGGAGGGCTCCCGGAGTCTAACACAGTGCTGTTGACCGAGCTGAGGTCCTCTTGCTTGCATACTGTGACCTGGCCATCTACTCTTTTCATCTCACCCATAGGATCCGATACCATATTCTGCGGTTGGTGAGGAAATTTGGTGCATTCAAATGGCTCCGAGCTGCCGATATCCTTGTCTTTGAGGAAGACCTTGTTTGTGAGAGAAAGAACCTGTCAAGATGAAGCTCCAGTTGATGAGGGCAATGGTTCCATAATTTAGAATACTAAATTCACAAAAAAAAAATTCAGCCCATTGAACAGATGAAATGTGGCAGGATGCTGTGTCAAACTTTCCTTTCAGTAGCAATGAACATATAGTATACATGACATGTCCATCTACTGCTTTCGTTAGTAGCAATCAGCAATATGACGAGAGAAAAAAACAAGAGGAAAAAAAAACTAGTGAATTAGCTAGAAGCGTCAGGATTTACACCTTTCTAGACCTAAAACATTATGCAGGCATCACAAGTAATGCGTAGAATGACTGCAAGACAAAATTAGATTAGTTGTTGAAACATCCAAGATATGCAATATGCCATCCTAGACAGTTGCAAAATGTCAACCAACCTGTCCATATATAAATAGATCAGGAACTATTACAGATCAGAATGGAAGTGATAGATGAAAATAAGATAGTCAATAGTCCCATGTTATACTCCTACACTATATTTCATCTGACCTCTTATATTTTTAGTGCTTCAATAGCAGCTGATAACTTAAAGAACAAATGCAATATATTCGAAGTTTGAAGAAGTAATTAAGGAATAGGTGTGGTTGGCAGACCAGAAGCAGTGTTTAAAGAACCAAATTCTTTGTGAAAGTTCTGAATGGATTACCTCGGCTTGAAGTTTCTCCTTCTCGTCGAGCAGGTTATCATAATCAGTCTTGAGTGCATCATAACTAGATCTCAGGGCCTCGTAGTCCTTCTCCAGTTGCTTTGTCTTCCACCGAGCACGGCGATTTTGAAACCATATTGCAACCTGTCGGGGCTGCAGCCCGAGGTCCCTGGCAAGCTGAACTTTCCTCTCTGGCTCAAGCTTGTTTCAAGCTCAAAACTCCTCTCAAGGAACTGAACTTGATCGGCTGTAAGCCTCCTTTCTTTCTGGACGGTGAACACCCTCGTCCAAGTCCTCATCACCAGTTTCTTCCAACTCAAATGGTCTGCAAAGGCCATTCAGGCCTCTGACCATGGACATCTTCAAATTCATCACAGACCCTGAACCTGAGGGAGAAATGTTTTAGAATTCATTGCATATCAAAGTGTTACTATAAATAAGAATGACAATAACTATCCAACTATACATATAGTATCATCAAAAAATATATAGATGTAATGAACTGAATGGCGAAAGATTTTTATACTATATCAGATTTCTGAGGGCAAAAAAAAAAAAAACAAGAGGCTTATATCGATGCAACATATCATAACTTTCGGATGTTACTTGTGTTACTCGAAACTTCTTTCACCATATATAAAGGAACTTTTGTTCGGACTGATAATGATCTTGTTAAATGTATTTTTTTTACCTTCTTCTCCAAGAAGAATGTTAATTCTATGGCAACAATATGATCCCAAAATCTTTCACCAGCATGTACTGAACTTTCTGGAAAAGGTAGTGTGCAAAGATGTGAAAGCAGGGCAAAGGCAGAGGTAAAGCAAGTCAAATTTAGAAGGGAAAAAACTCGGAAAGAAAAGGAAAAGGAGAATATTAGGTGTCCATAAGCATCAGTAGGATAAATGGTATAAGGAAATGGTGCTAAATTAGATCACTGTTCAGACTTTGAAATCATAACAAAATGAGGGAGGAAAAACAATCAATGGAATTCTTTTGAATAAAAGGGAGCAGAGACAGCCACGCGAAAAGAGACTAATCACCGAAAAAGTTGTGCCTATACATGAGAGAACCAATCTACAGTAGTGCTTCAATCACCAACCGAATTTAGATCAACATGACAAACTTTCAATTATATCAAGAATTATATCTCAGTTGTAGTGAATGATTGAAGATTAATAATTGTTGGAATATGCTAAGCAGCATTGGAACTGGAAGAGGCAGATCAACAAATTCAGGCCTTCAAGTCTGTTTTCTCTATTGGATCAACAATTTTTACGACCACAAACTTGGACCCAAAAATCAAAGAAAGCCAAAGAAACCTTCTAACATTAAAACAGGGTATAAGAGGGACGGTGAGAGAGAGAGAGATGTTACCGGGGAATCCTCCATGAGAAGGTCCCGGAGAGAGCAGGGCCTCAATAGCCTCGGAGGAAATCCAATTGTTCGGGAGCAAAACCGACATCTTCGAACTCTCATAAGACCTTCCCGCCATCTCCCACCTTTTCTTCTCTCCCTCTTCTCCCGCTCTTTCTTTTACCCGAAGAAAAAGGAGAAGCCTTTTTTCCTTACAACCTTCAAGAAAGCTTACACAACACCACCTCTTCCCCTGTGTTCTTGATGCGATCGGACGGGCATGATTCCTCCACCCCGAGAAATCTTCGCCGCCTGTAATCTAGTACTTGTGTCGGAAGAAGCTGGTGATCATCATAACGGAGCCGTTATGAGAAGAGATCAAGGGGCACCGGCCATTCATACCCATCTCACTCTCTATATAAATATCTCCTTCAGGAAGAGAGGAGTTGACGGAGGCTGCCAAGAATTGGGTGATGGGTCCTAAATTTCCGTCAATTCTCACGGAAACTCGAGGTGCTTGGCAGAACAAGAAGAAACTATAGAGGGTAGTGGAGGAGGGAAGAGAAGGATTTGGGTTGGCTTCCTCTCTCTTTTTCTACTTTCTTTTCCTTCTCTGGAATGGAGGGGTTGAGGGTCCTCTTATAAAGAAGGGAGAGGGCCCTGGGGTCTTCTCTTTGCTCGGGGATAAGGGAATGGCGTCAAGAAATGACGGCGATAACCTTCTTGTCTTTTTTGGGAAAAAAATAATATTAAGTTAGGATACGCTATGGAGATGCATATTTTCCCTTTCTTTTTTCGATAAGACGGCATTGTAATTAATGAATAGACTGGATGTATCTCTGTGAGTTGCCGGGATTGAGATGAATCAAATCTGGTTGCTGCGGCAAGTGAAAAAAATTGAAAAGGTCGAGATTTTTGAGATATGTGCTGGCATTTCTGATGCACATATCAAAATCTCGGCGGATATGGTAAATACTATATTTAAATTATATTTAAATATTATTTTCAATAATAATAAAATTATATATTTAGAAATATTTATATTGACCATACTAATAGTGATAGAATTTTTATATATAGTATATAAGAGGTATCTGATAAAGTACAATCTACGATCTCAATCAACATGTAAATTTTGTCAAAAATATATCTCCAACATTGTTATAAATTTGCTTGGTGATAGGCAAGATCAAATATGAGAGATATATGGGATGATTGATGTGTCACTGTTAAAGCAATATTAGCTGTAGATTGGAGTAATTTATATTTAACTATACAGGAAGCATTATTTCTTTGATTGGTATGTTCTTATAAATTTCTGCATGTGAACTCATAATTTAGCTTTGGCTCTATTCATTCATCCCATGTTTTGGCAAATTATTATAATTTTTTTTTGCTCTTTAATGGCACCTGATTTATTTTAAATTTCATTTGAACATGAAGAAATGTGGTGTATGGAGAGAAAATAAAATGATAAGACAATTAGAACAATTGTAGAAGAGATCAAAGGAAGCTATCAAGAATTATGGGTTGTTAACAGTTAATGAGCATCCATTGAAGGGTTGAGGACTTGATAGTAGTATAGCAAGTTGTAACAAATTATGGATGTACCCTAATAATCGGGAATGTATTCAATATTGTTGTCAGGTAATCCACACATTTGGAGATATACCAACTAGCATACTAAGCTAGCTTCCTTCGAAGGATTCAAGCATTTATTAGTTTATTTATAATATGAATTTGCATGGCTAAATTTTTTCCCGTATAAAGAAGTAAGGATTATAATATATTAATAAGTGTTCTCTACTTAGGGATATCATGGGCCAAAAGCTTTCGAAATCATACGTTGCAAAAGGGAAGCGAGATGCAGAGAAGGCCAGGTTCCATAGGCCACAGGATAAGTAATGGAGAAAAGGTGGAGGGTACAACTTAATCATGACAAAGGAACGACAAGACTGCGATGAAAAAGAGGCATAATATTAAAGGCCAAAAGTTGAAATCAAATAAAACCAATCTCGGACACATGGAGCTTGTTTCTATCTGCAAAATTATCCACTGTTGCTGGTGGTTTCCAATCATGTTCGATGGCTGAAAACCCTTTTCCACTTTGTACCGACAAAGGCTTTAGATACCAAAGCGGACATTGGGAAGGCTTGTGATGAGAGGAATCCAACCATTTCCCAGGTGAATTTTCGCCATTGGTGTAGGCTGCAGATCTGCCACTAAGGTAAAATTATTAAATTTGGTCCGAATTTTGATCCGAATAAATATCAAATTAATGGATCAACAATCCAACTATCGGATCAACGGTTGAACCGATAGATCAAAATCTATGCCATCTATGGCTTCCAAGTTTCAACTCCCAGTCCCCAATGCCTCGATGAAAGAGGAGGCAGAGAGGGAGGGGCCGAGCGAAGGTGAAGGAGGCAGAGGGAGGGCATCCTATATGGAGGAGGAGGAGGCGGCGGACGGGAGAGGGAGTCGAGCGGAGAAGGAAGCGGAGAGAGGATGTCTCGGACGATGGAGAAAGAGAGAAAAGGGTCGAGCGGAGGAGGAAGAGACGGAGGGAGGATGTCCCGAATGGCGGAGGAAGAGGAGAAGGAGGCGCAGGGGGGCCGAGCGGAGGAGCATGAGGCAGAGGGAGGTCCCGGACAGTAGAGAAAGAGATGAAGGGGGAGAGGGTTGAGCGGAGAAGGAAGAAGCGGAGGAAGGAGGTCGTGGATGAAAGAGGAGGAGGCGGAGGAGCCGATCTTAGGCCTATTCATCAGAGATTTGAAAAAAAAAGGGTTAGTGCCGCTGTTACTCACCGAAGGCTTTGATTGTCCTCGTCAACTTGTGCCTAGTCTCCGTCAGACTGCCACTACCATTTGCTCGATCCTCGTCCTTCGCTACCACCGTTGCCGACTTGGTCACCAAGGCTGGGGAAGACTCCGACGGGATTTGAACTCGAGAAATCGAAGCTCAAGGGATGAAGATCGGAAGATGAACAGTAAATTTAACGGGTTTGCCTCAATCGGGTTTTGCTGGATCCAGCGGGTGATGGTCCAACCGGCCGGTTCGCACGAATTTAAATGGATTTTAACCACAACCGATTCAATGATACAACCAGCCCGATCCTATGGCCGGATCACTGGGTTTTGGTCCGACTGATCGGACCGGGCCGGGTTTAATAACTTTGCACTAAGGATGGCAATCGTGGAGGGTTGAGTTTAGATTTGGTTCGGATTGATCTCTAAGTAGATCAAAAATTTATCGATTAAAATTTATTTTATTTATTAAATATATTAAAAATTTAAATTTAATATTTTAGTAAATAAATAATTTGATAATTTATTTATCATGAACTAATATATTAAATAGAGTTTTAATGAATTAAATATATTTAAATTGATTAAATATATTATGTAAGTCAAATTAAATAAAACAGAAATATGTTAAGTATATTTGAAATAGATTAAACAGATCTTAAACAAATTAAATATATCTGACTATGATCCGATCTAATTATGAAAAAATCAAAATAGATTAAATAGATCAAAGCATTAAATCTAAATCCTACTTATTTAATAAGCAGATTTAAATAAATTGATCTATTTATGATCAAATTTATTTATTCTAAATCTAAACATGCTTAAAACGGCATTAAATTGACAAATTGAATCATAAATTATCACCCCATCAGTTGCTAGTCCATCTCGATTTATCGATGTTTTAGTTTTTATATTGTTCAATAGTCTTGTAGGCAGTGGCGGAGCCTAACATCAAATATCGAGAGAACAAATAATAATTTTTTAAATAAATATTTTATAATAAATAATATATATATATATAATTAAATATTATAAATATCAATAAATATTAAATTTTATGTATAAACAAAATAAGTAAAAATATTACCTTATGTCATCTGCAAAATGATTTTGATTGTGTAAAATCTTAATAATCTCTTCCATATTAAAAGTTGAAGAATAAATAAAGGATTAAAAATAAATAAACAACTATTTTTTTAAAAAAAAATTATTATTTTAATAAAATTAATATATAATTAATTATATAGTTTTTTTAAATTGATGGATTTGTAATGTGTATAAGATTAAAATATCGAGAGGACCATCATATATATATATATAT
>KE504825.1:188549-206072 GCA_000441515.1 Elaeis oleifera
GGACGAAGTCGGTCGGTTGG
The DNA here is from genome assembly GCA_000441515.1 of Elaeis oleifera. Classification (NCBI taxonomy): domain Eukaryota; kingdom Viridiplantae; phylum Streptophyta; class Magnoliopsida; order Arecales; family Arecaceae; genus Elaeis; species Elaeis oleifera. Next base: position 188,570 of record KE504825.1, read on the forward strand.
TCCATCTCGGGGATGGGCCTGTGTCGGGGTCTGCAGAGGAGTTGCCGCCGATCGGTGTCGGTGAACCGGCATCGGTGAGTCGGCGTCGGGGTCCGTTGGAGAGTCGGCATAATGATCAGTCGGCGTCAGGGTCAGTCGGTATATCCCAACAGATTGTATATGAGGTTACAAGATGTTAATGTGAGCCACATAAAGAGGTTGTAGAAAATTAATTCATGGCACTTGTGTTGCTTGTCATTTCAATAATTGGCTAGACTTATTTTTTGAATAAATAATCAGCTGGGCTTGCAGCATAATGTTTGATCATTTTATAGGGATAATAATTTTAGCTGACCCTTCGGGTACCAAACACAACCCAATCTGAATGGAGTAGATTTTATTCAATTAGATTAGAACCCATGGTGGGTATGGATTCTAAAAAGAACATCCGGAATGGATTTAGATTAGGCATAAATAATGATATGCATATGGAATTCAGTTAAGATACCGTATAAAATGTAATTCCTTATATTCTTATTTGAGAATAAAAGAAAAGATTTTTTAAAAAAAATTTAGAGAGTTCGAAAATTTTTTTTTGACTTGTCTTGAAAGATGCAAATGGAAAATCCATTTCTTTACTTGAGTTCTCACATGATCTTTTATTTTGTTGGAAAAATTTTGCCTATGAGTCTTCCACCTCTACACGGCATTACTCCATCAGGCTTTCATTTATTGTAAAAAATTTTCTGTTGCTGCCTTTCATAGAAATTTAGACCATGTCTTAATTTCAATATGGCAGATCATCTTTTTGGATTAATTATTGATCATCATCTTGGTAAACTATCATCTCATTAAATAGCTAATTAGACACTAGCCTCTCCTTGGATAGATCTCGCCACCCCATTTTGAATCCAACCTAATATAACTTAATCTAAATCTCTTTTTTTAAATTATAATTATTTCATAATATTTATAGGATAAGTTTTTTATTCAAATTGATCCAATTCAGTCCAATCCCTCTAATCTACTCGATTTGATCCGCACATTTTATTTAACTCGGCTAGAGGTGGGTATAGAACATATATGGATATAAATTTTAATAATGAGATGAATACTGGTATTGGCCAATTCAAGTGATGACCGATTTGTTGCCATCGTTATCATCATAAATTGCATTTGTGCAATTTAAGTTTTAGCCCAGGACCATGACAGGAAGAAAAGTGTCCTAATTATCCAACGACCTGTAAATTAACGACCGGGATTTAATTTTTGGTTGCTTGCAATCCAATCGTATCCTACCTATCAATCAATGCCCTCGAACCAAGGCACCCTGAAACTGAGCATATAAATATAAATACATAGCTCCCCTCTTTTAAAGATTACAAGATGTTAATGTGAATGGTATGGAAAAGGTTAAAGAGTATTAATTCTTGACAATTATTTGCTGGCCATTTTGATGATCAATTGGCTCCTTTTTGGGTAAATAATCAGCTGGGTTTGCTATAGAATATTTAATTATCATACATTGTGCTCGTGCAATTTAAGTTTTAGCCTGCGGTCACGCACATTGGAAAAAAGATGTCCTAATTGTCAAACAACCGGTAAATGAAAGGCTGGAATTTAATTTTCCTGAATAGATTGCCCGTAATTCCAGCGCACATCCTACCAATCAATTAATACCCTCTAAATAATGCACATAAGTATATAAATAAATATATACGTGCGATAACACGCGCTTTCGAGTTCAACTTAGCAGGTCGGGACAGAGAGGCAGCGGGAAAGAGACATGGCCTCAGAGAAATGGGCCATAAATAATGTGAGAGAAAAGACAAAGGAATGTGCTGCCGAGGGGAACAAGGACCCGCAACCACGACGCATAGAAAAATGCTACATCCGGTCCTCCAATCCGCCGTCCGCACCGTCCACATAAGACCATCCAGACCGTTCGTTTATCGTCATTCGGAAACAAAGTCGACGCGTGAGCTTGACGCGATAATCGGGCGGCATCGATGTCTTAAAAAAAGGACCAACAGCAGATCTTTTCTGTATAATTTCTTTACGCGAACGGGTGGAAGATTTGGCCTTCCACTCCCTGCCTCGTTCTTGGCTCGATATTCCCACTGCCCGCCCTGCCCCGCTTCGCCGCTTGTCACCTGCCCCTGCATCTTTTTCCCTACTGCCCGAACTGCCCGAACTGCCCGCTCTTTACCACCCCTCAGCCTTCTATACTCCCCCTGTCTCGTCCCTCTTTGTTCCACTGCAAAAGCCATCGCCCTCACATCTCTTGTTCTCTCGTTCTCTCTCTAAACCCTCCCTCTCCCCCCAAGCCCTTCCAATGCGGGCGACTTCCGGGAGCTGGGACGGCTTCCGGAGCCCTTCTCCGCACCTCCCAGCCCCCACCGGCTTCCTTCGGGCGGCGCTCCGGGCGGTGCTCTGATCGCTGGCGACCGGAGCCTGTTCTTCTCGCCAGGAGCAGGTCGGCTTCTAGGTTTCGTGCGGTAGGCGTGCGAGAGTCAGCTACGGTTCCGGAGGCTCCGAGAGGAAAATTCTGAGGTACGGGTGGTTTCAAGATCTCGTTATCGGATTATCTTGTTGGATTCGATTATTTTATTTTAGGGTTACTAGTTCCAGTCATTCGGTCGGAATCCCGAGGGTTTGTTGTTTGGAGGGTTTTGCTGTTGATCTCGGAAGAGATGGGATTGGGGCCTGAGGCGGATGAAGTGGTGTCCCGGGAGAATGATGGGAAATCGGACGGAACAAACGGCAAGAACGAGAAGGAGAAGTGCAGGACGAGATGGAGGTGGGTTAAGCTTCGTTTGACTGGGTGCTTCATCTCGAGATCGAAAGTGGATACGTCTGTTAGCGGCGCCAGCACTCTTTGTGGTAACTTGCTCCAAAATGCAGACTGTTTGATCGATGCTTTTCTTGAATTTACGACTTATTAGCATTTTGAATTTTTCATTTTCTAGGAAATTTTGCTGTTCTTGGTTATTATTATTGGAATTGCTTTACGATCTATGCAAAATTATGTAGGGAGAAGTGCTTGCTGCTAAGTTTGTTCCCTATAGGCACTTGTTTTAATTTAGCAAATAAGATTGTTCAGATAAAAGATACTGTACGTTGCAAGTTTTATATTACTGTTTACTTTGGGATATTGTGGTATCGCCTGACCAGATTTCTCGATACTCTGTTTTAAACAAAAATATTTAAATCCCAATGTTCTGGACATTCTTTTGTTGAATTATCACCAACATAAAGTGAAAGAAGCATAAAATCATGCTAGTCCGATAGGTTTAGTTTGAAGAGGTATTGAATACTGGCGAATTGGGGCTTGCCCCAGTAGTTACATCCCTTTACTTAACAACCAGATGTTCAATGTTTGAGTCTTGGATGATGCATTTCCAAGTGTTTCAACTTGGGTAATTATAGTGTTAGCAGGTCTTCTTCCCTCTCTCTATCTCTCTAATAAAAGTACAAGTATCGGGTATTGGAGATTTCTTTCTTTGATAGAAAAAGGAGCCATAGGAATGTTGGCATTGGGAGAGATGGCAAATTTTTTGTTTAGGAACTTAAGATGGGATTGGGATTTTCATCTTTGTTTGTTCCCTCTTTGGTTCCTTTTTTTCTTTCCTCAAAATGCAGTATAGAAAATGTGCAAGTTCTAAATGGGTGGTATCGAAAGGATGAACCGGAATTAGGATGGAGGGCAATTGGATGCCCTTTAACAGGGGCTTACGAGAATGAAGAATTTTGAGTGATGAGTATCATGGAGAAAAATCATAATAACCCACTTTAGCCTTCATCAATTAAGGAGAAGTTAGTGGTTTCTTTTGACCTCATGGTAACCTGCTTTACCCTTCATCAATGAAGGAGAAGTTAGTGGTTTTCTTCTTACCTTGATCTCAGCCTTTTCGTTTGCTTATGTAGGGGAATCGGCTCTGCAAGCACGAAATATGCCTCTCTCTTAGATACCAGCGACTTAAAGAACATGGCTGTCAATGTTAATTATTCATGTCAAAGTGGAAAGCAGAGATCAGAAGAAGGATTAAGTACCATGTGCTGCAGCATTGCTAGTCATATGCTGGCATAGTTGATAGAACACCATATTATGCTGTGTCATGATGTATAGGTCATGTGCTCAATCATGTGCAATGACAAAAAGAATTAGTGTTGTTTCATATCATACCAATGTTGATTTATGTCAACAAGCATGTGTGGCTGTGCATGTGATGTAAACCAATAATACTGGAAAGTACATGTAAAGGTGGGTCATGGCATAGGCCCTTGTGCCTTGCCCATACCTAGTCAACATGATATATTTCTTATAAGCTGTGCTACCTAGACATTTGTGCTCAGCTCTAATAAATCCATGTTGGATACATGTCAAAGCTGGATAATTATTAGACACTTGGATATTTATGAAATTATATAATTTCCATGTGGAAAGATAAGTAGAGAGCTGAGTGCTTCCAAAATTGTGTTTGACCTCCATTTTCATGTAGAAGAGAGTGTTTATTCATTTCAGTGATTGGTTAAGCATTCAGCTATTGAACTAACTTTTCAAATATTAGTTTCTTATATCTTTAAGTTAATTGGAAAGTTTGAATGAGAAACATGTGTCGGAAGACCTTAACATACAATATCTTCTTAGGTACTGTTTGGTAGGGGTGATATTTCACATCACCCCAGTGATGTGAGTTAGGTGATGTGATCACCTTATTTGGTATTACAAAATCCCATTCGATGATGAAGGATCCAGTGATAAATTCGGTGATAGCATCACTGCACAATGCAGTGATGCTATCACCACACATATCCCAAGTGATAGCACATCATCGGGTACTGGTGATGTGCTGAAATTATTTTGGGACAAAAATATCCCTAGCCAGTAAATTGGGAAGAAATAAAAATCCTCCACATCTTTTTTTATAGATGCCTATCTACTAGATGTGTTTTTATTTTATTAGCAGGTTTAGTTAAATGATATGGATATCTTTTATTTATTTATTAGATATCTATTTTATTCTATAGGTATATATGGTTAATTCGCATGGATGGATCATGCTAAATCTTTTATGCTTTTCTTTTTTTTAATTATTTTGATGGACTAAATCATTCTTAATCGGCAGCCCTGATATTGATGGTCAAAATTGGTTGAGCCTAGTCAAGCCTAATTATATATAATATTATCGTAATATCATTTTAATAAGTTCATCAAAATAATACCTATAATAATAAATAAATAGATAATATTATTATTACTACTGCTACATGTTTTTGTGAGAAGTTATAAATGAAGAATGCTTAATCAAGTTGTAGAGTAATTATTATGTACTAATGTATAAGATTATTTATGATATTTTATATATTATCATTATCACTATTTGGTGATATATCAAACACAGTGAAGTTTTATTTTCAGTGATATACCAAATACGATGATTACATATCGTTATACGTTATCATTATCACTATTTGGTGATATACCAAACACAGTGAAGTTTTATTTCCAGTGATATACCAAACACGGTGATTACATATCATCTTAGTATTTGCACATCATCCCAGTGTTCATATCACCTCACTGATCACATCACTCCGGTGATTACATCACCGGTGATATACTAAACAGCACCTTAATATTTATTTTGATATTAAACAACTAATATTAAAGGTAGAAATATGTAAAATTTAGTTAAAATTATAATTTATCCTATGTATCCCCATAGCTTTTTGTCTTCCTTCTTATCTAGTCAAACATCTATATGTCTTGTGTGAATCTGATTCTTATATCCACGTCCATGCATATTCTGCTCACATGCATGGACATATACAACATGATACTTACAAGTCAAGAAAATAAGTGTAACAAACTGGGGTTTATAATTGAGTCTGAATTTTTTGGGCAAAATTTGCCTATATACATGCTCATCGAGTAAATTTAGTAGGTGAGATATGATTAGTTTATTGCTGTGAACATCAAACCAATGGATTGTGCACTTGGATTGTGGACAATAAAGTTGATTATGGCCAATGGAAAATATGTAAGTAGCAATGCAAGTATTTTGATTTAAGATAATCTAATTATTCACTAGATTTTATACAAATGCTATGCCATATATATTTATTTACTTACTTTTAGATAAATTTACATGAGCATGTGTTTAGTTAATAAAAATTTCATTATTTGAGAAGTGACATCGCTATTATAACTATTTGAGTGAATTTTCTATAGTTTTGGAATCATTTTTTTTTTTTTTATAGAAATGGTTTGTTGACAATGGGCTGCACAATTGGGGGTAGCCCTCCCCAAACCCCCCTAACACCACTTATAAAAAAACTTAATGAAGGTGAGATTCGATCCCAGGCAAGGTACATTGTATAGGTACTAGGGGTGTAAATGGATCGGGTTGGATTGGATCATGAGTGACCCCGATCTGATCTGGTTCGTTGATTGGGTCAGATATTAGACCCAAATTCAGCCCATAAGAAGATCGGGTTGGGTCAGGTTGGGTCGGATTGGGTCCATGATCAAATTTTTTGACCCAACAGATCATTCTGGTCTGGTTGGGTTCATTTATAACCCGACTCTAGTCCATGAAATGTGGGTCCAATTCGGGTCTGGATCAGATCTGGATCAACATAGAAATAGTTGTTGACAACAACCATTTATTTCATAAATAAGTTGAGAATATCCTTCATGTCCAGGATGCAACCAGAGCTTCAATTAATGCTTGAAGTGTACACAGGCCTTGATTTCTATGATTGAAGTGGTAACTTTCGGCCACTTCCCACTTTCAAAAAAAAACTTACCACTTCCAAAAATAAAAACAATAAGGAGTACATCTAAATCTGATCTTTTGTTCTTAAAAGGTTAAAGCAATGATTCCAATGCCTGTTTCAAAGAGCATAAGTCAGAAGGCTGGCCACCTACACAAAGAACATCCTGGCACCAACTTTATGGGCGAATTGTTACTTTGATTGGCACTCATAATGTGGGGACTAAAACCGGCCATGTGACCCAATACCACAATATAAACATGATATATGATGTCTTATTTACATGGCTCCAGCATGAAAACAAACCAAGTTGCATCAATATAATGACTTAGTTGAGAGGAAATAGAGATGCTTGGCTCAACTGCAAATTGATGATGTTGGCTAATAAACTAATGTTAGCCTACAGGGAAGATCCTATTTGTCATAGATAAACTCAAGAATTGATGATTAAAGAATATTGTTGAGTATCATATCATTAGCAATAGTAAGATTGAGAAAGCTCTTTAAATTTCATTTTCCATTTTCTATAACATAAACAACAAAATAATAATGCTAATAAGAATAATTACTATTAGTATGGTGCAGTGATAAACAGAAAAATATAGATAACAATAACAACAATAATAAGGATACTGATGACAGAAAGGGGAGAGAGGATTGGATTATATGTTCCTAAACTAAGTAAAAAGGGTAGCCATCCATGAGCTTATCAAATATATTCGGGTCTTATATTGGGTTCAGACCGGATCGGGTTTGAATTTAATAAAACCCAGATCCAACCCAAAAATAGAACGGGTCCAATTTTAGAATCCGACATGGCTTCACGGTCCTTTAAAATGGTTTGGGTCAGGTCTAAGCGGGTCAGGTCGGATTGGGTTAGAGGTCAACCCACCCCATTTGCAACCTTAATAGGTACTTGCATCTGTACCAGTTGGCTTGGTGGCATGGTATGTTTCCGTACCATACCATGCCATTTCGATCCATTTCGGACTTCTTTTTTCATTTTCAAATTTGAAATTGAAGTTGGCAAGGGTGCCAACTTCAGTTCAAAATTCGAAAATAAATAAATGAAACCAAAAGAGCTAAGGGTTGATATTGAAAAATAATAAAAATGGCTCCTCCCTGCTTTCGAGCCCTCACTCGTCATAGTGTTGGGGTTGAGAGTGAGAGAGAGGGAGGGAGGGAGGGAGGGAGGGAGAAAGGGGAGAGAGAGGAGGAGGATGGGTTTCTTACCAATGACGTCGGAGAGAGACAAGCATCAGCGGATGTGTGCTTCGAGCAGTCTCGAGCGCTGGAGGGGACCAAACGTTGAGGGAGGTGAAACATCATGAAGGGGCAATGGGGCCTATTAATCCAGCCAGGGAGGGAGAGAGCAAGTTTTAATGGAGTGAACTGATTTAATTGGCAGAACCATGTCGATCCATGGCCGGTCTGGTTCAGTACGCTCTAATCGATCAGTTCAGCGTGGTTCAACATACCATGATCCCAGGCATTTAGTTAAACTGCCAAGGAATTTTATGAATATGTTTCTTAATAAATAATTTTAACATCTTGAAATTTAAATGTTTAAGCATAAACATGTGGACTAACTTAAAATGGTTACCCTTATGTCATCACTTGTTAATGGTGCAATAAATTGTAAGGACATACATAAAGGTGCTTGCCCAAGTATGAGATGGCTGTTATGTGCCTAGGTAGCTGCATAGGCACCTGTTTGCATGATTGCAATGATTGGGATGTATGAATGCAATAGATACCTAAATTGTGGATTTGCTAGTTGCTTTAGGTTGGACCATCTAGATTCGTTGGTAATGGCTATGAGAATGCTGATTAACGTATTTATATTTAGGTGAATGAAATTTCAGTAGGTTTCCTAATTTGGGACGAGTTATTTCTCTTGTCATATGCTTAGTACATTGCTAGACAAACATGCAGATTTCTAAGTACAAATTAGGGAGGAATAAGGCTTTCTAATTTAGTTAACTCATCCAAGGTTTTAAATATTGTGCGACGGAACCATGCTAGTTTTCCGTGGAATGGATGCCCTACATCCTGCCACTCGGGACTATGAATGCCTGTTTTGTTCCAATTCATTCTTGACTTGTCCCATCCCTACACTTAGGTTGGTGTCTTGTCTTGATACTAGGGATGGTCTGATGCCCTGACATCCCACTAGTATTTAAAACCTTGATCTCATCCTCCTAGTTTAGTTTATTTTGGGAATTGAATGGTTTGAAGTAATCTACAAAGGGTTGTTGTCAGCACCTTTTCTTTTGGAAAGGTGAGGCATGCTACAGTTGAGCCATTTGATGGGAATTGTGAAACTTCTTTGGTTTATGTGATGTCATGTGTATGACAATACAAGAAGTCATCAGATGTTTTAATGGCTATTAAACTATTTGACAAAGTGCCTATTATATGAAGCATATTGTGTCCGCAGGAAGCTCCTCTCATGACCATTGTGTCATACAGAAACTATAATATTATTTTAGTCACGCATGGTTTGTAGGAAATGTATATCAAGATTCAAAAAGGATGTGCTAACAATATGATGAGTCTTTCTAGGGAGGCTTGTTGGAAGTACCCAGTGTTTTAAAAGCATTTGGTGGACATGTAGCGGTCGAGGGGTTCCATGGCATGCAACAAATGGCCAAGGAGATAAGTGCAAGGTTGGTTGCTAAAAAGATATTAGTATTTTACATTATGAGTCATCCAATGAACAATGTCTCCCATGAATTCATGCGTTTGGTTTAAGATTCAATGAGTAATAATATGTACGGCCAATTGCTATCTATATTACATGTCAATCACTACATCAAATTAATTAATTGCGTTCCTACAGTGTCGCAACTTAAAACATTATATCATTATTTAAGAAGTAAAATGTTAAACATAGAGGATTGATTGTGAGGAGTGGGGTAGAGGAAGTCATGGTGCTTTCTTATTATACATATTCTTAAAAAAAATAAGAAATCCACTTCAAAATTGTTTTATGTCTGCCGTATTGCTCGCCGTGAGCTAGGACGCCGTGCTAGGTGCCACAGGTCAGGACATGGTGATTCAGACCCAAAACTACTGTGGCATCTGCAATGACCTTTTTAAGAATAATGTCAATTACCACCTTTTGAGGACAAAGATATATGGATGAAAAGTCATTGAGAAGTTCGAGATGATCATTATTGTCCATTTCATTATCCCAAGAGGTATCTTTACATTGATTGAAGAAGTGACTGGAAGCTTATTAGCATTGTCTTTAAAGAATCTGCATCTAAATTGAGACGACAATTCCATCGATTGAAGAGTAAGCTTAATTTTAAGAGAGTCCAATTATAGAAAATTTGAGTTAATGACATTTTGTGGTACATGGCCATGTGTTTCTTGACCCTTAAACTAAAACACTAAATGAATTAAAGGACCATAAATCATGTATTGTTCATGATTAGATAGCTATTAAATTTGAGCTGACTGTGGATCTGGGTCGAAGCAGGTCTTGTTGGACAGGGGTTTGGTGTGACCGATTCTTGATCCAAAAGATTCTGTCCAAGAATTTGGCGAGATCTAGTCTATTCCATTTTAGTGTTTGGTTGGGCACATATTAATTGCGTTAGGTTTTCACCTCGATGATCCAAAGAACCCATGGTTCATGTTTGTTCAGGATTAGGTCAGGGTCCAATTTTCATGTCACGTAGCCATGTCAGAGCTTCTGTTAGATTCAAAACTTGTTCATAGGAAGAATTGCTTAGAGTGAAATGCTGATCTTAATATAAAAATGATGCTTAGATTGAAATTGGAGTATCAACCAAAGGAGCTTGATTACTGCCAGGGACTGTGGATAAGGAGTGAAGACAATCTAGAAAGCAATATTGTCTAGATCGGGATGGAGTTGTAAATCATAAAGAGCATCAAATCAGATAGAATTGTGGATGGGATTTTGGGTTGTAAAATTCTTTCCATTTTCTTCAAAAATTTCAAAATGTAAAACAAGTTGAGAAATTAAATGAGTCAACCATCGAGTACATGAATGAAAATACAAGTCCTACAGCTAGTTTCCAGAATCATAAGCCCTCGTATCAAAGGGTGGTTGTGAAAGTATGAAGATTTGTGGATTTGGCCCTTGTAGCTTCATGAAGTCCAAAAGTTTCTTTCCTTGTATTTTAGTAAGTTAAAATTTCTAATGGCCTCGCGAATGCTATGTACTTGAGGTGTATTAATCATAAAAGGTTAAGTTTAAAAGCCACACATTCACACAAGGTATAGAAGTTGCACTTTCATTCTCCTATCACCAAGGCATGGATAGGCCCGAGACATGGGCTTTTTCAAGGTTCAATTCCTGCTCGATGTTCCCAAGCCATTTGTCTTCTTCTTGAGGCTAGGAGGCCTATTTGACACCATTCTAATGGTTAGGCTGCCTAAACCAGAATTGAGGTAGTAAAGGTGCACTTGCCACCTCTCTCTCTCTCTCTTTCTCCCCCCACCCCCAAAAAAAAGAATATGGAGAAGGAAAAATGCAATGCTGGTTTTAGAATAATAGGAAGGGAAAATATAACATTTGGTTATGCCCCTTGTGCTTACAAGGCTCATAAAGTAAGATGCTGGCAATCTTGGCGATCAATTAATAATTTATTCAGATATAAGCTGAGATTTCAGTCATTGTTTCAATAGGATTGCTTGAGATATGCCTTGCCTCACACCTTTGAATATACCACTCCAAAAATAGCTTGAGGCTCTTGGTTAGGGTTGGAGATGAAGTTTGCTAGGTGGTTGTTGCAACCTTAATGTACATAAAACTCTTATGAAGCTTGTGGTTGCCGGGCCCCTTGTCCAATGCCTTCCCTTCTCAAGATTGTTGTTTTGCACAATTGCACTGCACTCCGTTGAACCTAGTCCTTGGCTGCCACCATCCTCCCAACTTGGGAAGCCCCAATTTCCCTCCCATAAGTCCCACTCCCATCCTGAAATCGCGACCCGCACCCATTCCCCCCACCTCACAATCCAACAATCTTAGAGCTTTGCCTTATAATTCTATGATGGTAACAAATTGGCTGTTACAATATTAAAAACCTCATCTTAAAAATATATAATAATATCCAAATCCATCAAATCTGAATTATGCCTCAAACTTTCTTTCTCTATCTCCTACGTAGGTCGCTCACTGGCAATAGCTGATTGCTCACCTTTCATGGTTCATGGAGTGCCATTTGCATAGCTGCTTTGCCCATGCTTATGAGTTATGACAATAATTTGGCATGCTTGTGATCCTGTGTTGCGGAATTCCATGCTCATTAATTGTGTTTCTCTTATATGACCTTTTCCATCCCTTCCTAATAATAAACCTCTGGAAATTCTCAGATTTTCACCATATGATATTCTTTCATCTTTCCATTGTGAAGCATGTCTTCAATGCCTTATAGAAATATAACAGCATACATCTTTTCGAAAATTAGATTTGGTTTATTGCTGCTTTTTAAGAACTGATAAGTCCAATTTAAAAGAAACTTGTACGTCTTCTCTAATTTAGAAATAAATTATGCATATCCATAAGAAGGTGATGCATACTTCTATTAGTTGTCTCAATAAGTAACAATGCCTATTAGGTTGACACTTGACAGTGCTAAATTGCCCTCTCTCCTCATGCTTTCTTATTTTAGGATGGAAACTTTCTGTTTTTTGAGCAACCATGTGATAAATACTTTATATACATTATACAAAATTAATGATAAACTATGCAAATTAGAAAAATCTTTATTTTAATTAAACTTTATTTATAATTATTAGGATAAGGTAAAATGTATATTAGAAAGTCTCAAAAGACTTTGTCCCATCAATGTAGAAATTCTAGTTGGGCCCTTGATGTGGGGTACAACCAACATCTTGCACATTGAGTTATTCCTTGTGTGAGAGGCACATACATTCCTGGGAGCCATGTCTTTGACGTGTGCATAGGAGCCATGTTTTTTGCACCTAAATGATTATAACATTTAATTAGAAGTGGGTCACTTCGAGGGGTATTTTAAGCGGGGGAATCTGAGAGCTGGGGCCTCTCTAACTTTAGCCGTTTTCTTTCTTCGAAGCTGTATGCCTTGCCACTGGCTTAGGGGTGCAGGTGGCGAAGTCGAAGATTCTTCTGTCGTGCTCTAGCCATAGAATCCAGCATCTTGTGGCAAGCCATCCAATCCGAGCAACATTTCTCTCTTTGGGAGGGATGCACGCCATGGAACGCACAGATCTGTTTGGCAGCTTCTCTTTCAGTTGAGCTTGATGGATGTTGTCTATGAATGGTGGTATCTGGGCTAAAGAAGATGAGGAGAAGAGAGTGGATGAAAATTGATTAGGCACCCAAGATTCATAGGTGATTGAGGTGAATGTCAATGGAATTTCTTACAGGTTAGGCAATTGATGACAAGATGGAATTGATTAGGTATCCAAGTCTAATATGTAGTGGATTGGGGTTTAAAGAAGAGACCTGCCATCTTGATATTGTTTGTTAGATACTTAATATCCAATCAATTTTCTAGGGTTGCCAATGGCCACATCTTAAAATGTTTTTTTAGCAATGAGTGTGTTTGATTATTGATAAAAAGGTGCTCCTATAGGTTAACTTTGTAGTAGTGGACTCTCACATTCTTTACGCTTCTTATTTTTTCAAATAATTTGATGGGGGAGAAGAAAAAAAATCTCTTCAACTTGCTTGACTCAAATCTCTTACAAAATTCAAGAAGACGATAAACTATAAAGAAGTTGGGTAGAAAGCATGGTAAAACCCACTTTACTTCTTTCCATCAATATGTGTACAAATCTATGCTATAAAGCCTCTATTTATATAGTGAGATTTGTCCCCTAATTCAGGTTGGATTCCTCTCCTACTTGGTCAGGGCTGAGTTTTTCCAAAATAGAAAAAATACTACAAAAGTTTCCAAAACTAGGTAGAAACTATATGTCAACTTCTACATCAATTTTGCCTTCTATCGTATCGCATTCTTCTCAAATTGAGAGATATAGCTTAGTCAAAATAAAAATGACAGTTTTGTTTTACCAAGCATTTCAGAGGCCTACATGGACCATAGATTTACTATTTCCTATACTTATATTCATTCAGGAATATTCACATAACTTGTTCCTTTTTGAGATTCTAAAAATCTTTGGCTTTTAGCTGTTTAAACATTGATCCCAGTTCATTTCGTGAATTTGAAAAGTAGAAGGCTTTAAGTTTCTTCTTAAATTTTCTTTGTTTGTACGAGATATGTTGATGTCTTCCTTGAGTGTCAGTTAAGATATGTAAGTATCGGATGATATGATGAACAGATATGTTAAATGGATAATTTACATGTTTTTTTTATAGGATTTCATTATCTTCATAATTCATACTGCCTGGTAAGTAATAAATAACATGATATATAAAAAGAAGATAAGAGGTATCGCCACAGCTTATTTCTGTCAATTAATTTTAATTGGGATGTTAAATATAAAAAATGTTGCATTTAAGGATATACACACACAACAAATGAAAATAGTTAATGTAATTAATGAAAACATAAAATAGTTGTTCAAGTACATGCCTGCCTTATGGTAGCAAGTTTTGTTCTTGGACATACAATATGTGGTCAAGCGCATGCATGCCTTTTACCATATGGCCATTTTTGACATTATGGTCTTGTGTACTGCCTCATATTATCTGCTATGGGGCATACCATACCATACAAATACTATATCAGTATGATATTTCATACCGTACCGACACTTGATATGCTATCTCAATACCTAACCGCATACTGACACTGTAATAGGATGGTGTATATATATATATGATCCGATACCGAGACATCGAACCTTGCACGACATTCTATTATTAAACATATCTACTCGTGACAAATTGCTCAACATTTCCAACTCTGCTTATATCAGCTAAGTGTTTAATCCGAACACTTAATATGACTGATAATTAATGTGTTGCATTGAGTGCCTATATCCATGCCCATGCCTCTTCTTTTGTCATCGTTTCCAACTTCAATCTTGTGGAGTGAATATCCATTTCGAAATCCATGTATTAATGTCTATAAGGTTTGGTCACAGCTGTCTTTTTGATTTGATCATCTAATTTCTTTCCGTTTGTTATGTTTTTCATATCTTCTCAGGTATTGGTTGATCTGTGCTGTTTTCTTTGTTTCTTGCTACAGTTATACTGCCATTTCCTCTTTTGGGATAAAAAATTATCATGCATGAAGAAAGCTATGGGTCTCTGTATTCTTTTGTCATTTCTTCCATCAATAATAATTGCATCAAATGAATAGACATTAAGCAATCCATGCCTATTCTCTGCCATGATCTTCTTTAACACCTTATGCTTTGATATTTCTATTTATATTACCTGATAATTAACTCATTTTCTGACTTTCATAGTAGCAGCAACTTTTGATTGATAGCAGCCCTTATTTTTTTTGGTAACAATGACAGCCTATTTAAGAATCATTATTTTGTGCTTGGACCAGCAGAAAATAAATCCACAAATGATGCTAGCGGGGACCAACCTGCTGTTCCATTGGTCTCCGGTTCTACAACCACTAGTAATGCAGAAAGTAGTGTATCTACTCCTAAAATGGGTGACGAACTCAAAGTTGCTTCTCAGCTGCGAAAATTCACTTTCCATGAGCTCAAGTTAGCCACAAGAAACTTCAGACCAGAGAGTCTACTTGGAGAAGGAGGCTTTGGTTGTGTTTCAAAGGTTGGATTGAGGAGAATGGAACCGCTCCTGTGAAACCTGGTACAGGACTTACTGTTGCTGTGAAACACTTAATCATGATGGTCTTCAAGGGCATAAGAGTGGCTTGTATGTCGCTTACTCCTTCCATTTCGAGACATCACAAAATAATTTACTAGAATTCCTTTTATGTAGAGGTTCTTCCACATACCGGAACTCATGTTTTTGCAGGCTGAAGTTAATTTCTTGGTGAACTTCTGCACCCGCATTTAGTTAAACTTGTAGGTTATTGCATAGAAGAAGATCAGAGGTTGCTGGTGTATGAGTTCATGCCTCGTGGGAGTTTGGAGAATCATCTTTTTAGAAGTATGCAACTGCCTATATCATGAATCTATTTCAATTCTTTTGTATCTTGCCATGTTATGCTTGCAGTCTCTTTTGGTTTCTTAGTGTGGTTGTTCTGTTAGTTGAGAAATTTTTGCCAGTGAAGCAAGTACCTTTGTTATCTTTGTTTCCGCTTGCTTTTAACACCTACTATGATGCTGTTTAAACTGGAATAGAGTTATTTGTCTAAGTCATATAAGATAGTCTGGATTTCATAATAATCAAAAGTTTTCAGTTGCAAGCCTTAAGATCACAAGAAATCTAGCTGCTTTTGTTACATTTTCAATGAGAGGGCCAAGGGCATAACATACAGTTTACCTTTCTTGTCAGGCTTTATAGTTTCTAGTATTATTAACAAAGCTTACTGCTTTTAGATGAAAAGACTTTGATATAGTTGAATCAGTTATTTCTTTCTTGTTCCTTAATTTTCAGAAAAAAATGGACCTTATGATGCACCCAACTCTTTAGAAGCAATTCCATCATGATGCTGTTATTGGCATGTGACTCTGGTAGTGCTTAAGATCTGCTGGCTTAATATGGGAGCTGTCAGATCTCTATTCTTTGTTTTATTAAGAAACAGTATAACTTGTCTCACATCTTAATTGTCAGAAGCAGCATCATCATAAACACTTGATCAGTTACAACTCCCTGAGCTGAATGCTATAATTCCATGCATTATCCAAATGATTTACATTTGTTTTTTGATATCCCCTTCCAACCTCCTTCAGTTGTTCCGAGAAATCAAATACTTCCACTTACATTCAATTGCTTTTTGTCTCATTATAAAGATACTCTCCTCCGCACCCAATTTCCACTACCAATTCCCTTTAAAATAAATTAAACCCAAAATCTTCAACTGGAGACAAACTGATTATTTTTACTTTTTCTTTGGAGTTCTGAACTTGTCCTTAGCTGTGGAGTCTCAGCATGATAGATACACAAAAATGCTTTAGAACACTCGTACCTTTCTGGGCAGTTAATATATTCCACTGGAGGACCTGGATTGATTACTTTAATTGGTTACGACTGGCTGTGCGCAGTAGGTAGTGGTTTAATTAGAATGTATCTTAAAACTAAGGATATTGTTTGTAGAGAAGTAAATCCTATACTGCAGTTTTGCATACTGCGTACTCTTGATGATGATATGATATAAGCTTTATCCTTCTAAATTTTCTACCTGAAAATGCAAGTATGTAGATGACTGGAAAATGCACATGGAAGGCTTTTTATTTCCTATGGATTATTTTCTCTGTAGTTTTGGTTACCTCATTCAATGTCTGAAAATATTGCACCCTTTTTGGAATGTGGGGCATGCATGTCTGATAGACCTTTTATAATTGTTACTAGACTTCAGGTTGATATTAAAATCTCATGTAAATGGTGATGCTAACGTTGAATAGCACGATGCTTATTTAACCCAGTTATCTATATAGGGCTGTAAAACAAACTAAGCAGCTTGAGAAAGCTCGATTCAAGCCCAGTTTGGAATTAAACAAACCAAGCTTGAATTAGCAAAAAAAGCTCTAAATTAATTTCAAGCCGAGCCCAAAATTGACCCGGCTTGATTAGGTTTGGCTTGAGAAGGCACCAATATGCTTATATTGTATACCATGTTATAATATATATACATATACATATATATATATATATATATATATATATATA
>KE504825.1:218993-238327 GCA_000441515.1 Elaeis oleifera
AGAAGACGTCGGGCTCCCGTAGGAGTCCGGATCCCTCTGCAACAGAGACTTGTGGCAGTGGTCCGGCTCCCGTAGGAGTCCGGGTGAATCTGCTTGCTCCCGTAGGAGCTCGGCTGGGATGGACCGGCTCCCGTAGGAGTCCGGAGAAAGTCTGGTAATAGTAGAGACCTGCTGTTGGTGAAGTTCGGCTGTCGACAAAACTTGAAGGGAATTCAGCCTGTCGCCGATCACTGTAGAAGATCGGTCAGTAGCGGAGCCCGGTGAGCATTGTAGAAGGTCGGCCGACAACGGAGTCCAGAGGAACATTTGAGGTGGCTTGATAGATGAACGAAGAACTCATACAGAAGGGGTTCGGTGGTGTAGCAAGTGTTCGTCTGTCGGAAAACAGCCGGTACTATGGAAACCCGGCTGTTGGAGAATTCCGGAGAGATGCCACTTGTCAAGAACTTCGGCTGAGGGTATTTTATACCCAACAAGCATCATCCTGTCAATCACGGCTGGCCCTTTGATTATTCCATAGTGTAACAGAGACATCGGTTGTTTGCTTCATTGGATCTTTGGAAGGAGCACAAGCACTGCAAGAGTCTTTTAGACTATAGTTTTGCCGGTCATTGCTATTCTACTAGGCTGGCAATGCTACTGAAGATATTTACAAGCAAACCTTGAGTTGTAATGATTTCGACAGAAGTTCACCGATGAACCTTGTCTGCCTATGATGTCTGTCAAAATGCTAGTTGTCCCCACGTGCTGTGTTAATATTTGGACTCTTCATTTATTCAATCTCAAATCTTCCTAGCAATTAGTCTAAAAGTTCTATATTTATAAAGTGCAAATATGTTATGCCCACCACTCCCTCTCATGTTTGCTGACCCAATCATCAGGTGTAGGTACATCCCTTGTGCATTTCTTGAATCATACCCCTATGACACCCCTAGAGGAAGCTCTGTATTTTGTTAATTCTTCTTTACCATGGGGAATTAAAGTAACAGATGCCCAGAATGGACAGAACATGGAGATAACAAGGAGACAACTTGATAGAGAAAATGAGTATGATGCTTTCAAATGTAGCTCTCATTATGTAATTCTGAAATAGTAAACTAAGCATCCATAGATGTTGCTACAGGCCAATTCAGATATTATCATTTTCATATTTCACCATATTTATTAAACAACACAGATATGAATTGTATCCCTTCAGGTTCTTGTTTTATCCATTTTAGACGCGGTTGGGTTGTATCTTTCATGCGAAAGAATGATTGATCTTCTATCGCAACATCATTTGTTGGATCGCGCCCCACACAGCTCTCAAAGCACTTCAAACTCTGTCATTCATCAGCCTGCACAGATCTCAATGCAATGTTTGTGCGATCCATCGGTGGATTCGTGGGAAGGAAGGTGAATCATTCTTTCGCATGAAAGATACTTAACCCTACCCATTTTAGACTGCTACAATTCAGTTTGGGTGTGGTTTGGTATTTTGGCTTTTGAGTTTGCTGTGATATTCTGGCTTCTGATACGTCTCTTCTTCTTTGTACAAGGACATCTGACATCAAAGAGCGATGTTTACAGCTTTGGGGTTGTCCTACTCGAAATTCTAACGGGGAGAAGGTCTATGGATAAGAATCGACCAAATGGCCAACATAACCTGGTTGAATGGGCACGTCCCCATCTTGGGGAAAGGCGACGCTTTTACAGGCTTATAGATCCTCGCCTGCAAGGCCACTTCTCAGTCAAAGGGGCACAAAGGCAGCTGAGGTGGCACACCGCTGCCTCAGTCGGGATCCCAAAGCCAGACCACTTATGAGTGAAGTGGTGGAAGCCCTAAAACCACTACTCAACCTCAAAGACATGGCCAGTTCATCATACTACTTTCAAACCATCCAAGGAGATCATGGTGCTGCCACTGGCAGTAATTCAAGTAGCCGAAATGGCTTGAAGAACAAATTTCCTTCTCTAAAAATGGGCAGCAACCAATGAGGAGCCTTTCAAATAGCACGATTGATTCTCCGTACAATCAATCACCAAGATCAATGCTGAACAGCCATGAGTTCATCCATTTCCATCTGTCGTCTCCTCAGAGGTATCGAAAACTAGGATGGGCAGTAGGTCTGCAAGCTTGTGTTGATGCTGGTGCTGGGGGACATTCAACAGTGAGGTTTGATTGACATCCTGTGGATATAGGATGCTTAGGAAAGACTGATATTCCCTGTTGATTCTAAATTATCTGAATATACACCTAGTAGGGATAATTATAACTGATGCTTGTTTGTCTTAAGTAATTGTCAGTTGTTTGATATGCTAGATTCATTGCAAAGATATTCGACAGGGCTATCAGATTTTGTCAAGAAGCAAAAAGTGGAGTTCCCAAGAGAAGAAAAGGGTTCTATTTTCGTTCTTTTGTAATTAAATTAAACTTAACGTAGTAGGGGAGCAATTTTGTAAAATTATATCAACGAGTTATTTGAATTCTACAGGACTGCCTGGGTTGAAAATAATGAATATCGTATGAACTTGCTATCGAGAACCCACAGCAAGGTTAAGTGGATGCCATCGCTCCAAACCTAATCCATGAAGAGATCCGGTGACATAGGAGACCTCTCTGGTTGCTACCACAAATTCCGGCTTTGCAATTTAGCAGCTCTTCTAGGGGTCAAAAGCTTCCACGCAAGTGTTTGACAAAGCATGCGTTGGTGGGAAAAATGAACCGTCCCCCTCCTCTGCGGGAAGGGTTGGATAGGGTTGAAACCATTTGAATGCCAAAGGAGCAGCCATTCGGGAGCTAGGTCATTGTATGCAGAGGCCGCGAGAACACACATAGCATTCAGAAGCGCAAGCCAACCTGAATTTCAAGCTCATGAGATTGAATTGAAATTTCACCTTGATTGAAAACAAAACCCAGCAACCAGCACACCAGTGAATTTTATCTCTTCTTTACCACATGCAGGTAGATGATTTTCAGAGTGGCCTAGCAGAACAAATTGGCCAATTACCTTTGCGGTCATCCTTCAACTAGAATTGCATGGAATCCTCAACCAGCAAAGCACATGCATTCGATACATGTTTAAACTGCCTGATGGCACACCAGGTATGGTATGGAAGGTTCAATTCACAAATTGGATCTTAACCTGAAGTCCATCCTACGAAACAGTATCAAATTGCAGAGAAGATTGAACAAGTCAGCTTTTGATGTAAAGCAGCCTGTTGCCTTGAAAGTCAAAACCTCTCCTGCTCGTAGAGACCCTGCTCGGTGATACATAAATTATACAATTCCATTTGCCACCTGTCACCATAAGCCCATTATACTATTAACTAATTCTATCCCATCTATCCGGTCTCACTAAATTATCAGAAAGATATTACCGAGCACATACTACTTTCGGTCTTTGTTTACTGGAAGGAAAAAAAGATATTGAGATTCAGAGTTATACATACTCAACTGTGACATATTGCCATCTCTATTTATTGATGCATTAATTACTAAATATATTTCTTAGAAGCATGAGTTATCATTGTGTAGAATAGATCACTTAAATTCATTTTCATTATGCAGCTTTCCTTGTCAGCTGATCTTTTGATGTGCTCTCAAAGATCTTATCAGCATTGCCAACTTCAAAACCATCACGTCTATGGAATTCCTTGATCTACAAGCAAAAAAAAAAAAGAACAATTAAAAGCAGGGAGATGCAGAAGAATATCAAGACAAAGTTTAATACTTAGATGCATAGACGGGACAGAGCAAAGTTAGTATCAACTACCAAGACAACATGAAGTAGTGCCTGCTAATTTGATACCATATAGTCAAAAATAGGATTTGATAGAGATGGGAAGGACTAGTGTTCAGCTTGCCTAATGTTAAGACCATGATCTAGCAGCTATTCCAAAAGAAAAGATTGCAATGAATTACCCACCCTGAGATTAACAGATTTTGGGTTAAATTCAGAAAGTCGTTCATCCAGAAGCAGCAAAAGTACCAAAGCTGGCAAGTTAATGAAATCATCAAAGTAGTAACTGGTGCCTGCAATCAACATTCTAAGGACTCTTCAAGTACAAAATATTCTGAAATGTTACATTAGGATGCTGCTCTTTTCACTTTACAGGGATGACATCGTGTTCTTTCTTTCGGTTGTGGGGGGCGGTTGGGGTGGGGGAAGATACGATGCTCTTGACTATAGAAAGGTATCGTTTTCATTAAACTAAAGGTTTTTTCATATTAGTCTCTGAGAAATACCTGTTTTGCATACTAGCTTCTCAATTCTATAAATTTGCAAATCAACCCCTCAAAGCAATACAGTTCGTTTCATCTAGATCCCTGCAATCTAGTTAAACACAACTGGAGTAGATATTTGGAGTTTTAGCTGATTGGCATTGGATTATTATCTTGAAGTTTTACCATAAATTATATAACATTATTTATTTATTTATTTTTGCATATCAATTTTTGATTATTTGCATACCGGTCCCTTAATTTCCCCTGAACAAGATGATCAAGCAGATTCAAGACAGTTCCAAGAAGAAACATGTCATAACGTGTACAATTTTTGAGTTAGCAAATCCTAGATGTATAGAACCAAAATATAAAACTGAAGATTCAAAATCATAGCACATTTAATATGCATGTTATGGCAAGTAATTTATTGTCTCTTGGACTTCTTGCAAAGTCTTTAGTAGTTATAGATACTTACTGATGTGTCATATATGACAAAGTATGACAAGTGCATATATATTTGAATCAAACAATGGCTCCATTAAGAATGTACACCTAAAGACTGTTGGGAAAAAGAAGAAATCCAAACCTCATCATTGGCTAAATTTTATACTGAGGTAGCACGAGCCGTTCTGCAAATTCGATGTATGAACAAGGAACCAATTCGGTGACCCCATCAGCAAAATTAAAGAAGTTGAATCAGCCACAGTTGAACTTTGCAGTAGAAGGCCATCAGGGCTCACTATCAATGGCAACAAACAAATAAAGACCTGAGAATGCTTGTTTTGCAATGCCCGAAAACCATAACTACTGAAGACAGTTCTAAAACAGTTCTGACCATTACCTACTAAAGAAACATTGGACTACTGATTTTTTTTTTAATGCAAGATGTCACATTAAGCAAGCAAGAAATATTGTGAGATTATGATATGATATCAATAAGCAAATGGATGAGATGCTGGGACCATTCCTATTATGTGGACAAGCACAACTTGAGGAAAAATGTCAGATTCAAAGTGGAAAATAATTTGATAAGATGCAAAGTTATCTAGCAAGTAGAGAACCTTTAAGAACTTGCTACAAAGAATATGTATTAACCTCAGGTTGCAAGAAGGAGCCAGAACATTTTGTGGCTGCTTTCTATGGTCCCAGAAGCTTATATATTTTCTGCATGGTTCAGAATGTTGGGCAATATGGGTGGTCCAAACAAAATATGAACATGGAAGCAATGAAAAAGTTGAGATGGAAGTCTGATGAAGCATAAGAAATCAATATATTATAAGACATGCAAGATTTATATCAATTGAAAAAACAAAGTGACTGAGAATTGATTCCAATGTTACAAAGTATGGGCATATGCAGTGATATTTCAAGACGACCATGGTAAGCAGAGATGACGAAATCCGTGATTTGAAGAAATCTTAGATGACTTGGATTAAGTTTGAAGAAAGATTTGAAAATTGCAATTACACCAAAGTAACTCTTAATAGGAATAATTGACCAATGAGAATCCATGAACCCAACCCTAAATAGTTGGGAGAAGGCTCGATGCTTATATAGATGTGATTTACAATTTTACAGTTTTTGGACAACATTTAAAAATATTCCACCCACTAGACTGAAGCCTAAATAAATTATATGCATACATTGATAGCATGTCAAAGCATGAACTGGCAGGTGACTATACCATGCGTTATTATGTCAATATTACTGCTCAAATCATATCAACTCAACTCAACTAAGCCTTACTCCCAAATTTGTTGGGTCAGCTACATAAATCCTTTTCCATCCATTTAGGGCCATAATTTTGAAAGATTCAATATCGACCACTTTGGCACAAAACAATTCAAAGAACAAATGCATTTTACACTATTTCAACTGGAATATATCCCACAAGCCAATGGAGTTTTTTTTTTTTAATTTTAAAATCAAGACTTTTTATTTTTTGCGTAAAATCAAGACTATTTATATAATTAGTTTTCAGACATGGAACCAGAGAGAGTTGATTGCAAACCTTTTAATGTCCCTCCTTCAGAATTCAGTTTGAATCCATGATCTTCAATGAATTCATTCAGGCTTTTGATGTTTCTAATATGAGATTTCAGCTGATGAGTGGAAATAGTGACATGATTCAATGCATAACCATTAACAAGAGTCCATGCAGCATATTCACTTTCCCTGAAACAATAAACCAGAAAATAAAATAGAATAGCCAAAGCAATGTCAGCTCAAGAACAAAAAAATACCAAAAAAAGCAGAGTGCTTAATTAAGTTTATATCAGACAGAACCACATAAATTCAACTCATTCCTTCAGCATCTGTTACAATAAATTCTGTGCAGCAACTTAAAAAGCTAAGGACTTGTGATACTATACTTCAGAGTTCAGACTGCAAGGCAAACACCATCAAACAAGATATTGCACTTGCCAGAATTACTTCCAAAAAAGTACCTAGCTAATTGTTGATAGTCAGAATATAAAGGTTTCTCCCACGTTAAACATCCCAATGCACTTGCGATGGATGCATGTTTATTCCCATTACCAGATGTTTTGATGTATTGCCTTATCACTTCCTGCATGCATAGGAAACAACCGATGGTCATAATCTATAAATAAAATTGGATACAAAATAGAGAAAGACTGGTATCGCCAAATAAGGTAAAATAAAGGTAATCACAATCAGCTGACAAACTGAAAAAGAGTGTGACAGCATGCAATGATGCAGTAATATAAAGTTGAATATACAATGCCTTGCACTGAGAAGAATACTAGTGTAATAATCTAAAGTAGCAAATTACAATAGATTAGTAGGTGGCCAAGATCATTTTAGCATGACATCTGAGATTCGGTTCTATTAGCAGCTGAAACAGACTTCTTTGTTTAACTGCTCATCTGTAACACACGCTATTAGTTTAGATATTTGAAGGTAAGCATTAACTCTCAATAACTCTGTCAAAAAAAAAAATGCAACTCAAGCATTACCTATGTCTGCTTCCCATTCTCCTTTTCTGTCCTCCTCTCCCTCCACCTTTCACCTCTGCCACCTCCCCATGCCTACTCATCCTCTTGTTCCATCGAGGCACCCACTTAGGTGCATGTATACAGCCTTCGTATTAAATCACACATGGGACAACATATTGTAGGTAGTTTTCAGAATTTTGTGATATTTCATTATTGTAGCTAGTTTTTAGAATTTTGCAATATTTCATGATGATTATATTGTTGTCAAAAGGTCTTGGGCAAGGGTTGCCGTCTCGATACCGGATCCCACACTGGTACCATCCTATTACAGTATCGGTCCATGGTTCGGTACATTAGGAGATAACATATCGATATGTGACAGAAACGGTATGGTACGCCATGTATTAGACAATACAAGGCAGTACAGCAGACCATGGTCTTGGGGCTTGTGGTGTATGTTATTTATGGATGAAAGTAATGATTGATAAGATGAGATCCATACACACACAAAAGAGAGTTCGGGTGGGGGAGGGGGGAGTTATGGGAGGTGCCATGAGTTAAATAATTTAAGCCTCATGGTGTATGTTATTTTAGGCAGGTATTAACTACTGAACTGTAGTCTATATCTACTCAATTTAAATTCAAAGCTCCTTGGGTAACCCCATTTGATGGGAAAAGGCACCTTAAGAATTATTTTGTAACAATGAATGGATATATAATGCAGTTATTTCAGATGCATTTTTTTAAAAAAAGAGGAAAGATCTAACCGCCTACTTCAATCAATGACATTAACTACTTCTCTCTCAAGTCCAAACTCAGTTCCTAATCTAGCACTAACGGATTCTCAGGGCTGTGTATGAGGCTTCAGCCTCATTTACCGAGGAGGAAAAAATTTAGTTAGCCAATTAGTTTGTTGAATCCTTTTCCCATGGCCTATAGTTCATGTCAATGCCTCAGTCTGTAAGATCTTTGACATATTTCTGTTAATGGAGTGTTGAATTATACTAATAAATAGAAAATACCTAATGGGTCATGTCTGAACTATTTATACGTCTTGCTTTAGGTCTTTTCATTTGTTAAGATATGGTCTGTTGCAAATCCCCACATTTTTCGTTGGTTCCTCTACCAATGTCACGTCAAATATTGGCCCTCCCAAACTTCCTCTAAACACTCATTTCCAACCTATCCTTCCTTGAGCTATCATAATCATTTCCAATGTCAAACCCATTTTTATTATCAGAACCACTTATATCCACCATCTTACCAAACAGCTAGTAACAAAATCAGGATTCATGATTGTCTTGTAAAGGGAAAACTTACAAAATCTGAAATTCAGTTAAAATTTGGGAGAAATCATTGATATGTTAAAGATTATTGAATGTGATAAGAAGCAGATCAGAAAATGCAAACATCTCAATGAATGGGAGCAATTCAAACAATTTACAATAATATGTAAAATAATCATAAAAATCATAAACTATACATAAAGTAGCTGAAATTGATCAAAAAGAAGGCATTTTTAGTTGGTAAATGTTCAAGGCAACGTCATTTAATGAGCAATTTAAGGATGATTATAACATTCCAAGCCTTATATGTACCTTATAAAGGCTTTTCTTGAAGTCTCAAAAAGGCATGCAACAATGACAGAACTCATTTGAAATGTGTCTCAACTTCTTCAACCTTGCTCTAGCTCAATCAAGCATATCTATTTCAATCTTCTTATTCTTCTAAATGATAAACCCAAGATAGAATGGTAAATTATATTGTAGCATAACTTAGATATTCTTATTTATTGTGGTATTCAAATTTATAATTTGTCAAGTGATTAAGAGTTGCATCTTAAACCCAAAACTTTACTGAATGTTTGTAGCACAGCATCCTCATATAAGATGCACCATCTGTTTGGCAAATCAAGCAGTTGTACCAATTCTGGATGGCACTAACTTCCATGAAAATCAGTACTCTAGAATCATCCACAGGCCATGACAATGCTGCAAATTTCTTTTGCAGTTGCATGCTGAGTCTCTAATACATTTTTGGGCTCTTGAACATTATGTAGACAAATCAAACCATTGTATCCAATCTAGTCACCTAAAACCAGTAAGCAATTATGTTAAGAGGTATCTCACTTGATATAAGATGGCCAAACTAAGTCCCAAGAATCTTCAAGATGTACTTGTCAATTATCAGCATACAATCCCACTTCATATATAAATGCATGTGTTTTTCCAAAACTTAGAAACCTTAAAACTTCTTCAGTAACATGAGTTCTAAAAATTCACATAAATCCTATCAATTTGTCATATGAAGAATGTATTTATCAATTATAGTTTGAAAATTATACCAGAATTCTAACATAGGTTGTTTGTCCATGTATACAAAAACTTTTCAGAACATGAAAACATTGCTGCATTACAGTCGGACAAATCAACGAAACATCAAATACAAAAATTCAATACCCAGCACTACCTGACTTTGAGAACTCATCTGATCCACAAGAAGCTCTGATATAAATATCCTTGGCAAAGGCCCATCTATGCCGTTTCCACCATCAATACAATCAATCTTGGGTGGTGCAAACCACAATGCTTTCAACTTTTTTGCTGGAAACCTCAATTCTTCGCGTGGCATATAGCCAAAATCCATGAAAAATTTGCCATCGAATCAATACCATAACCTTCTACCTTTGGTTGCAGATGAAGCACATTATTGTACATCAGGAATGATGCAACATGGATCAGTTAGGAAGCTGGTAACTATTGCATCAGTTGAGTACAACAGATAAGTGAAAACAGAGTCCATTAGAAAACCAGTTTAGTGTATACCCCAAATGTTCGGAAAGCAAAATGATCGTAGCAGATATGGTCACCATCGCATGAACGAACAAGGTCCAAAATAGCTTTGGCAGTTGGATTCCTTGTCAAGTAGACCCTTTCCATACTAGAAATTGTTGTTCTGAAGAATGACTCAGCACCCTGTAACAAAGAGAAAACATTTTTTTTTTTTTTTTTTAAAAAAAAAGGAGGTTTGCTAACACAAGAAGCTTACAAGCAGCTGACAAAATATAATTCCCAAAACCATTCTATGTGGCAATGTTCAATGGTAGAGATAAACTATAAGAGTTCAGAGGTGCTTGGGAATTAATGCATGCCCAACAGTCAGGAAAATAGAAATACGCTAAAAGTGTTGCTACAGAATTTTTAACTTAACACCTCGTCTGAAGACATACAGTTTACAGGCTTAGAACGAGATGGTATATCAACAAACCATGGCATTTCATGGTTCTTAGCAACATATTTTGACTTAACAGAGAATATGAAATCCCACAACGGAAGATGTGTTGAGTTTACATCATAATCCAACCATATGCATATGACAAAACAAACATCCAAAGATTCAACTACAGTGCTTCCATGTCTTCAGCCTTAGTAACAGGAGCTTTACTTGCATGGATATGTCTTTGACAAATTTTGTTTGCTAATGGACGTATAGATGTTCTTTGCAACAGTTTGCTTGCAAATATCTGGGTCAGTTTTCCATGAGAAGAAAATCTACCTTCCTAATTTTCTCAGCGAGCAAAAGAGAGAGGAATGGAGTGCACCTGAAAACAATGTATACTTGATGCTTTAAAGATGCCCGTTGTCTTAAATGATGCTGCCTTATTTAGAAAATAATGCTATTAATAGAGGGTTTTTCGTTCTTGTTTTGTTCATCTTTTTACTTTACAAATAGGTCTCGGGAATCCCCCAGTACCACGGTAACTATGATGACCGGAGCTTTACAAGATCAACGACTTTGCTTTTATGTCTTTTCGTCTTAGTTCTTCTGCTTCTTGATTAAAAGAACTACACCGTTCCACGATTTCCATGCGTCAAAACGTGATTCTTGAACTAAATTTGTAGAGCTTAAAAACAACTCATAAATTATGGATTAAAGATCAATTGGTAACTGTTGCGGCCAATCCCCTCGTCGCCGGGTCGTCGGGAACGAGCACAATTCATAAATTATGGATTAAAGATCAATTGGTAACTGTTGCGGCCAATCCCCTCGTCGCCTGATCGTCGGGAACGAGCAAGATCAATTGGTAACTGTTGCGGCCAATCCCCTCGTCGTCTGGTCGTCGGGAACGAGCACCTGCAAGGAAAGTCCACACTGATCGGAGATGCCTCCGGTGGGGACCCTCTGACGGTCAAGTCAGAGAGGAGACTAGGCAACAGTAGAAAAGAATCTGGGGGCTCAGTGATGGAGAGAGGGAGAGCTCGAGAGAGCTTCAGAGAGTTAGAGTGCCTTCCCAGACCTATTCCAAGCTGTTGCCTTATCCCGTTTTATAGTAGAAGGCGGTTTGGTCCCGCCATCATGATGTAGACAACTGGAAAGTTGTCAAGTCGCCAGAAGTTGTCAAATCGTCGATGGACTGACAGGTCATTAGAATTAATCCACGTCCTTGACAGGACAGCGTCTCAGGTTCTTGGCAGGATAACGTCCCCTGACGGTCGTGCAGCATGTCCTTGGCAGGACAGCAGCCCACGTCGGTCATACGGCATTTGGGAGGACCGGCCGACTATACGTCGGGATTTGGCTGTCGTGACTGTCGGGTGGTGACTCAGGAGCACAGTCGGTCGATCTGGTGGCTTGTAGAAGTCGAACGTCGGCTGTCCCATTCGACAGAGAGTCGGTGATATAGGTTCGGCCTTTCGGTCGGTTGGAGGCAGTATTGACCTGTTCGGCCGGCACACTTCGGACCGAGTATCGTCGGTAGTCATTGTCGGAGTCGTCCGTTCATCGGATGGGTAGAGTCGGTCGTTGATCGGACCATCCGAGGATGAGTCGGCGTCAGGGATCAGTCGTGAGCCAGTGTCGGGATCAGTCGGGATCGGTCGGTATATCCGAACAGTAACCAAATCTGACCACCTTGTCGCTGGTGCTTTCCTATTAAAGAATCAAGGATTTGTTGATAAAATTCTACATCATGGAGCTCTGAGAAATCAAGCCCTTATAAAACATAGTCCTTCTTCTTCCTTTTTTTCCTTCTTCTACCAGAGCCCTTCTGCCATTCGCTTTCCCCTCTCCTCCTCTCCGATGAACAAAGAACTAGGAAGATCTTTAATACTGGGAATCAATTCCAAGTAAATCGTTCAAGAATCGAACCATCGATGAGAAGGGAGGAAGAATCGCACGTACCTTGGGAGGTGGATCCGCGAGAGCGGTCGCCTCGGATCGGGCAGCCATGCAGAGGTTTCGCCTGCAATCGGAGATCGGTCGGGCGGCTACGGAGAGGAGGCTCCGCCGCGAACGAGAGAGGGAGAGGGAGGAGAGCGAAGGAAGCGAGACGGTAGACGACTTCGAAGCGGAGAGGAACATCGGAACCCTGGCGACCGCTTCCATGGATCCAGCGGAGATGAAGCCGTGGGTTCGATTCTTGCCTTCTATAACAAACGTTGGAGGTGTTTCGCGTAACTGCTTCTTGGAGGAATCACTGTATGGAATGATCACGGAAATGATTCTTCCCAAAAAGCCAAAAAAATAAATAAATAAATAAATGAAGGGCTCCTTCCGTCAGAGCGCGTGGCCTATCCGCGACGCAGTTGTTGGCCCGTACGGTAGGCCCGGACAACCGCAAAAGGGTCGGAGCCGCGAAGGCTCCGAACTTGCTGCACAAAGTTGGGTTCGGTTGTATCTTTCGAGCGAAAGAAGAATTGGCCTTCTTCTTCTTTCGCGACGGAAACCGTTGAATCGCACATTACGATCTTTCACAGCATACTACACAGCTCTCAAAGTGTACAATCCAACGGTTGAAAAAGGACGAATCATTCTTTCGTACGAAAGGAGCAATCCGAACCCGTGACCGTGAGGGTCCCAAACGATAAGGATGGCCGGACAGGATACGCGTCATGTGATGTAACGATGTTAAGCTGGTGTTTATTGTCCTTTTTTTTTTTTGGTACTGCAAGTTTATTGCCTCTTTATATCTCATCTTTGGTACCTCATAGTGCTTAAGTTATGCATTTGTTCTCATTCGCTGGATGATTTGATGAGAATGATCGAAATATTTACAAGTCATTGTACAGTTACAATTTTAAAGTCCAACTCCAACCTTTTACCCGATGACATTTGCAAAGTCCAACACCAACCTTTTACCCGATGACATTTACGGGGAGTTAGATCACTGTATGAGGATCTTCCCATGATGCTGCCAGTCCCAATGGTCCTCAGTTTTTTAAGTATCAGCATCCGTTAAGAGGAGCAGCCCAAATATGTGACCTGCTGCATGCGTCAACTACGGGTTACAGTTTCACTTTATAGAGAAGGGCAAACTAACACAGTTAGCAGCGGACATTGAAAACCAGGTTAGACCTGGCTTGCTTGATAATCTGGTTAAATGGAATATTTTTAACAATATTTTTTTTGGGACATGGTAAATATTCACTGTCGACCCAGGGAGCAAGGTTAAAACATTATAGCTACACAAATAATAAAATAGGATATACGTATAGACGGGGATGATATATCGATGGATCAAAGATGCAATGGTGGGTTCAACAACCGGACATTCACAAGTCCCAGCATCCGTGACGCATGCATGCTCCGATATTCGATAACCATTTGTGGCTGCATTTGCCCTCAAAAGAGAAACTATATGCAAGTTTCGATTAGGAATTTGCAGGCAAATTTTATTATTGGATCATGAGCCGTGAACAACTTCACAGGCGATGGCTATTTTCAGGCAGAAATAATACTAGCATCGCATAATATTTGTCGCTTGCAAGGGTTCTACCAAGTTAATAATCTTTTGGATAAAGTCCTCCCACGCCTGAAAGTAGAATCAGGTCAATGTTTAGTGTTTAAGTCACTTTGCAGGAAGCTGTGCTGTGTCTTGAAGTTTACCAACTTACGCAGCAGAAGCATACCTTATTATGATAGCACAGCACCCAAGCATGTGAAAATAAGCACTCAATTGCAGGATCTATATATAAAGCATCCAAAACAAGCACTTGAACATCCCATTTTTCCTCTCCAATAAAATGTAGATATTTAGAATATTCATGCAAAACCTGAAACGATGTTGTGTACATCATCATTGTAGTGAATATTTCAAAGACTGACCGAGAAAAGTGCAGAAGCCCTCACCAAAGCAAAGATCAAAGAGCTCCTTTCAGTGGTACACCATAAGTATGGCCGCCAGAAACCTTATTGCAGCCTATAAAAAACTTCAAAGCTTAAGGAATCATATTCCTTTACTGGTAATCATATTTTCACTTCCATTGTGGTTGTAAATGCAGTCAGGAATGTCCATTGACCGTGTTGCTTCTCGATGATACAAGTTCCTTACAAACTCAGCAAATTAACAACCTAAATCACTCAATTTATATAAACAAGAGAAAACTTTGATAACCAGGAACTATATTGTACGATCCCACTAAAAAACACGAGAAGCTCTTGATTGCAAACCACACACTAAAAGCATTGCAAAGCGACCATGCAACAGGTGCATTTAGATGAGGACTGATCACTCATCGCTAGAGTACTCATCCCGTTTATCTTCATGTTCTGTGACAACTTTCTCGATGAACTTTTTTCGAATTCCTTTTATGACAGCCTGCCTTGATGGATCACTCCCACTCTGACCATCATTGAGCACTGGATCAGACTGGCAAAGGGTTAAAGCAACAGCTGGAAGGAGAAAAGAAAGATCTTAGTAATAAATCAATAGATCATGAACAGCTTTGTGAGCAACTTCAGATGTGTCTGATGACATGCTTTTAACAGCAGAAACTAGGCACATGTTCCACTCCAAATTACCATGGAAGATGTAGAATAGAAAAATGCAGTGGTCCATTGATATGGCATAAGAACTTGTGGTAATCAGCAGGTAATGTTCCACTGAAGATGATGCTTAAACTAATCGCTGATGTGGAAATTCCAGTCCAAGCACAGGACCAGATTCAAGACGCACCAATGACAACATGAACAACAAGTCTCATCCCATATTTATAGGTTTGGCTCTAGAGCCTACACAATAGTTTCAAGGTTATTGATGTGCACTTACATGTATTTTTTAATGGAGCGCATGTATGAAATTTTTTAATGAAGTTGATGAGATTTTAGCTTTCTGCTGGTTCATTCCACACTTTCTTGTTCTAAGCGGATTCTTTTAACTTATTCATGAATTACCACTAATTGCAACACATGCAAATTAGGTATGTTGTCGACAAAGTTAAATAAACAACACAAAATTTACATTCACTGACAAAGCACATTGCTAGATTATGCTAGGTGGTCAACAAATAATTTATGCAGATAAAAACCTTCAAATGAATACATGAAGTTTATTCTCCGAAATGATAATCAGTCAAAAATGATTCCTTTTAGTTTTGAGCTGAGCCTATTATGAAAATTTCAGTCACTCATCATTTGATAGAAGTCTCTGAAGCAGATAAAGAAGCCATTAGAATAAGATAGCAATAGCATTCAACATTTTCTCGCATTATGAAAACTTTTTAATACATCAGCCAAGATTATTTCAACTCTTCTTCCTATCTTATAATGAGTTTTCTAATCACTGAATATTAAGATCAAAGAGTAAAATGATAGTTGACCATTTTTTTACTGCATCAGCCGACATCTCAAAAATCCTCTTATACTGGCTGATAACATCTGGACCTCTTGATCGTTTTAAAAATTATACAGACTTCCATCTTGACTGAGAAAAACCATTATCTTGGTTCATTTCAGTAATAGACCCATTCAAATAGAAAAGTCATTAGTACTTAACTATTTTGAATTTACTACATGGATGATTTTGATAAAATAAAAATAAAATAGTACAAGCCTACAATATGGAGTTAATCTCAGAAAACAAATGTCCTAGACCAAACAGCTATACAAGCATAAATGCAACAAAAACATATCAAGTTCTTTGACATGCAACGTAGGATGCCAAAAAATCACAATTCATGAAAACAGTTGCACAGGTTACCTTCAGGTGTGCATCTCTGAGCACCAAACTGATGCAACCCTACATAAGTTCCTTTAACTGCACCATTATTGTAAACCAAAATAGTTGGAAGGTTACGGTCTGGGTAGTTCGGAATGCAATCCGTGGATATTATCTTTACAAACTTTGTTGCAGGGTATCTGGTAGCTAGTTCTTCCAAGCAACGTAAGAGTATCCCACAGTCTGGTATTCTGCCAGCCAAATTACAGAACCAATCCAAAAAAGTAACACCAGAAGGAAATATTCTAATTTCAGAACCAATCTTTTCGAACTACAAATGAATGTGGCGAAACATAGGAACAGCATCGAAATAGATAGTATTGATAGGCATGGGAAATAATAAGCATCGGCCCAGCACCAAGTTGACAAGTTTGCAAAACATAGTTCGCAGATAATAATGGACAGATTTTATTTCTAAACAACCTGCAAATGCTCTTCAAGATGTCCCATTTGAATTCGAGTTGGAACGAAAAATTTACTAATTGAGGATGAGAAACACACACACGAAAAGAAACGGGTTGGGCCATCATCAAGAGTTCGTAAGGAGAGGAAATCCGCCAAGAGAGAAAACTTGAAATCTCCCAAAATCAAAATTTTAAACAACAAGGAGGAGAAGCCCTAAAATTACCCATCCTTGTAGAGAACACGACGACCAAACATCGGGTGGCGCCTGCGAGACCTCCCGAACGAAATCCGATCCGGAGATGGGGACCACCGATCCAAACCGCGAAATCCTGGCCGCCTCTCGCATCTCGGCCAGCCTCTTCTTCCTTTACCACAAGAAACCGCAAGCTACATTAAATGGCAAAGGATCGACGACGAAACAAAAGAACCCTAGGAGGAGAGGAGATTACCTGTACTCCTCGAGGAATCGGTCGTCATCGAGATCGAGATCGTCCTCAAGCTCTTCGACAGTGCGTTCGTCGATCCAGGCCTTGGATTTGGGCTGGAGGTCGGGGTCTTCGGCGGGGACGAAAGGAGGGGGTTTGAAGGGCTCCGGCTTGGGGGGTAGGTTGCCGAGCTTCCGCTGGATGTCGTCCCACTGGGTGCTCGCCCCTCCACGTCCTTGTACACGAAGTGGTAATCCGCCATGGCTTCCTTCTCTCTCGCGAACCCTCCGGAGTCCGGACTGAGGACGACAGGCGAGGAAACTCAAGCGGGAAGGTATGGGAGCGCCGAGATCTCTAATAATCTCACTTGGATTGGACGATTTCGAGATCTCCAGTTATCTAACTTTGATCGGACGGCCAAACGCCTTTGATCTAGGTTGATGCGCTTCAGCTTTGCTTTCCTAAGATACCTGCGCGAATATCTCTTTTTTAAGGGGCTATGTGTAAAAATGCTTAAACTATATTTAAGCTGGTCTCGTCAACCGTCCTGCCGCGACTGGTTCGGATTTAGTTTAAGCACTTGTCGAGGGAACCGTCCTGCCGGGAGTACTAGTTCGAGCACCGCTAGGTCTAGCTTTGTCGTCGTCGTCATTGTTGTTCGTATATTTCTATTTAATACGTGGTAATGTAGTGATAGGATGACGTTGGATGCTTGTTCTTTGCTGGGACAAGCTCTCAAGGATCTCGCAATCACTTTAAACTTCCATTCTCCACTCCCTTTCTCGACCAACAAGAACCATAAGAAATAATAAAATTCTATATAGCACAATAAGAAAGATCCCAAGTTGATATTGTTATTTCATGATTCATAGTGAATATTTCACTATTTGCATTAAAATAACACTAATACATATGTATGCCATTATTATGAAGAAATATCGGAGCATTCTATTGAATCAGCACATAAGTTCCTTGTGCCAACATGATGCTGACATGGCACGCATATTGTGACTAGTACCCTCTCATCAATGGACGGTGGTCGTGTCTCTTGTGCGAAAGATGGATTCATCTTAGTTGTATAAATCCACAATTGGATCATCCACTAGTCGCTTTAAAATTTGAATAAGTGGATGAATGACGGCATTCGGAGCACTTTAAATTCGGAGCACTTTAAGATCTATTCAGGGGTGATACAATGGTGGATTCATTCCAAGGAAGGTGAATCTTTCTTCATGTGAAAGATACAAACCCAATTCCTCATCAAGTGCACCATATCCCTTGTAATTGACTGCACTAATCACCTAGTGCCACTAGCATGGCACAACTAAGATCCTATATACGGCACCGTGCGTCTCTTAATGGTAGCCATTAGAAGATGGGCATCAAACAGCACACACCGTATAGGACATGGTACGTGATTGCAGACTACTTTGTTTGATGGCCATGTGCATGCTTAGCACCCTGTGGTGCATGGGACCTCAGAGGTTCCGTGCTCAGATGGCATGAGGAAGTCAAACTGTGCTGCGCATTACCTCATTTCTGAAAAGGCACAAAGAGCATTGTGCTGGCCACTGCAGCTATCATTTAATAGATGTCCCCTCTAAAAGGGAAAGAAGATCCAAAAATGTATCTTAGGCCTTTCTCTAAACATACAAAAGCCAAAAGCTGATGGCAGTGCTACTTCACTAACACCAAGCTGAAATTTAGACTTAAATATGGCGTAGCTGCGAGTTTAACCATGGAACTATCATCTATTCTTGCTCATCAATACTGAGCAAGGGATTTTACCAGGTTGCAGTGATAGTGGCATAATGCCAATATGTTTGGAATGAGGTCTTGTTTGAGGAGAGCACGTAGCCTTTCGTGCTTCGGGATCTCAGACCAGGCTTCATTCCTTACATGAGTGGTGTTCTAGAGTAAAGCAGCCAAAGGCAGCATTTTAATGAGGTGAGGTGATGATCGATTATGGCTGACTCTTTTGTTAGTATTGTTTATTTTAAAATTATCATCGCTCATTGCTATCATGTAGTAGTTTCTTCGTTAAAGTGACCACATCATTTGCTTGAGAAGCTATAGAGCAGTCTGGTACCTCTGGTCAAGCAAGAAGTTAGGAGCAGTAGAACTCATGGTAAATTTGTCCAAAGAGTTGAGATCATGGTTTGTCATACCATGTCGAACGGGCCAGTACACCCCATCTCGTATCGGACCGGCGGGAACCGGCACGATTCGATCGATAAAATCGGTACACCGGTGGTACCGAAGAGTAAAGAACGAAAAATGAGAAAGAGAGAGAGAGGAGAGGGAGGTGGAGCCGTCGGAGACCGGCGGTGGCTGGCTGCGGCCGT
>KE504825.1:238444-254330 GCA_000441515.1 Elaeis oleifera
ATATATATATATATATATATATAATTTTTATTTCTCAAAAATTTGTGATGTCAATTGGATGTTGCTAAGTTAATTAGAATTTAATTAAGATATATTTATATATATATATATTTATAAATATCTAAAATTACATTTTTATTCTTGTAAATTTACCATTTACATGATATCTTTATAAATTATATTTTTATACATCTGTTTTTAATGAGTCTCGGGTATAAAAAAACCCCGTAATAAGGGTTTTTGATCGGACTGCGCGCAAAACGGACTACTGCAACAAAACAAGACCGGGTTACAACTTACGAGCCCTAAAGCACCGATTGAGCTTCCGATGCCTGTTCAACCTTCGCGACAAACCCACACCACCCAACCCCCACCACACCCGCGCCCCGGCCCGGCCCCCCACCCCCCACCCCCCACCCCGGTGCCGTCCTCCCTCTCCCGTCCAAGGGACTTCTTCTATTCCTGAAGCCCGGATAGGATCAAGAACCCTCCGAACCCTACGTGCGATCCTCACCGCCGGAACCCTAGATCCTCCTGGCAAACCCTTGCTCCCGGGATCGAGCTGGCGATGGACCATACATGGCGGTTCCTGCCGGTTCAAGGCCACCTATGCCCAGTCTGCTCAACCCCTCACTTCCCCTTTTGCCCGCCTCCGCCCGCGTTCGATCGTAATCGGTACGCCAGCGAGCACCTCCGCTGCTTCCCTTCCGATGTTCACCCGCCCTTCTCCCAGGACCCTCGATTCCCTTGGCCCCTCTACGACCCGCCGTTCCTGGACCCTAGGGCGGCTCCGCCGATGCCGTCCCGGATGCCGGGGACAAGAGGCTCGGAGCCTTGGGGCAGGATCCCTCATCCTGGTTACCTTCTGCCGCAGCGGTTCGTTCAAGAAGAGTTGCTGGAAAGAAAGAACTCCTGGAAGAGGTTGCGAATAGAAGATTTTGGGATGGTAATCTTCCTCCTCCTCCACAGGGTTCATTCAAGAAGAGTTCTTAGAAAGAGAGGACTCCCGGAAGAGGATGCGAGTAGAAGAACTTGCGATGGGTAATCTTCCTTCCTCCTCCACAGCCCTACAATCGGTACGATTACGCCCCTGGCAGGATTTCAGCGGATAATGAACGAAGATTGAATTTCATTTGAGATCACGGGCGCCAAAATTCTACGGAATGGCCGCAGCAATTGAATAGTGAATCCCCTATCGGCCACGATGGCATGCATCGTTGGATCCGATCACGGTGGCTACGTTGGTTGGAATGGTCCAATGTTAGCCAGCAAAATCACCGTCTGCAAGCAAATGCATTCGTGGAATATTGGAATTCCCCGGGAGCTGTGAATCCTCATAGCATCTACAAGGATTATAACCTTCAACCTGGGGAATACGTGGATGCAAGAACATTCATCCTGATGCTTCTTTTCTGCCTCCCCAAAGCTATAGACAGGGTGATTCTGGGGTAGATTCAGAAAATCATACAGCTAGCATTGCAGAGGAACGAGCCTTTTATGATTCTCGGCAGCAAGCTTCAAAAATGGCACCTGATTATGTGTCGCAAGGTCCACAAGGGAAGTATTATCCTAATGATCACCAACAGATCAATCTAGCAGAGAAATCCTTTCATGGATATCTGAAGCATTCTCAGAATTCTGAAATGGGTAACTATCAGCAGGAAGAGGAAAGCTCCCATCCATTGGATATGACGCAACACCCTGCAGAAGACAAATATAAATTCCATGGCCAGTATTCTGACGTGATGCGAACTCGTTGTGAACTTAAGCCTCCAGTTCCCAAGGATGTTCATAAGCCATTTGAACCTGAAACTTTCACTTCAGTAGTACAAGCTGGTCCAGGTGGTGGCAAACAAGGAGGCTATCTGCCCTTGCCAGCTAAAAGTAACGGTGGTGTCATGGCTGAAGAAACGCTTGGTATACTAATACACCATAGGTTCTCTCCCTGAATTTAGCCTTTGGCATCCCCTCTTCATGTTTTGGACTTAAAAAGTGAGGCTGATGTCCTTGTAAACCTTCAAATGGAAGTATGGCACTCTTTCCTCGACCCACAAAATCGCATGAGCCATAAAATGTCACTCTATTAGACTTGTATCATTATTGTTCCAATTACAGTAAATTAAGAGGAAAAAAACTTGGAGCTGTATTTCCACTTTTCAGAACTGTGAGAATATTTTAAGGTATCATCAGGTTTCATCTTTTTTCCTTGTCCATCGGAATGCAAGTAGCAGTTGGGCAACAGCTTACAGCTGTTGTTGATCATAAATGACCCATACAAAGTTTCTTTATGTGACAATATGTGTATGAATTTTAATGGTTATTGATCCTAATTTTGCCCATGAATTACAAAAGTTAACATGGCAGTGAATAATCTCCTCACCTTTTTGACAAGCTTTCTACCCTACAGTCCCTGCCACTGTTTATTGTGTACCTTGTATGTTTCCAGCTTGCTGTTCTATAGTGGCTATTCAGCAGCTTGCGTATTTTGTGACAGTGAGAATGTAAAATTTTCACAGGAGGTGCCTACTGAATTTCCAAATATACTTTGAAGCCTCTTGATATATTATATAATGTGCGTCATTCCAATATTTGTCTCTACATTTCCTTCTTGCATGCATCAAGGTCCAAACATTTTTCATATCTGTATAATGAACATATGGAAGTTATATACAATGATTATGATG
The DNA here is from genome assembly GCA_000441515.1 of Elaeis oleifera. Classification (NCBI taxonomy): domain Eukaryota; kingdom Viridiplantae; phylum Streptophyta; class Magnoliopsida; order Arecales; family Arecaceae; genus Elaeis; species Elaeis oleifera. The sequence goes on from KE504825.1 coordinate 241,129, forward strand.
CATAATGAATCAAGCAGTATGCTTCTGTATTTTCTCTGTGTTGTCAACTGTTTGTGCGATCTTTCCAAGTTTTTTGCCTTATCACCTGTTGCTGGTTTGAGTAGACTGTTACGAGGTAACTTGGGATCTGTTCTTCTTCCCTCGCTATTGTTATAGTGGCGATTCTCTTTTTTGTTTGTTCTTTTGATATAGCATTCTCTGCTTGTCTCTTTCATATCTGACCTTTTCTATAAATTTCCTTATATCATCAGGCATGCATGCAAAGCAAATGTGAGTTGCTTCATAGTTTTCTTTTCCTTTTTTCAGTGCTAGTGTACCAGCCCTTGTTTTTAAAAAGGCTGTTGTGCCCTTTCAGGATTCCAACCCATTAATTGATAAAGAGGACGCTGTATGGATTACCGTGCAGAGCAACATCAATGAGTCTAAGAGGAGATTCTGTAAGCAACTTCATGCTGAAGGGGAGTCCTTCAAGGCAGTCTTTGACAGAAGGGGGCAGTGCATTGGGGGTCTCGACAATGTCGAGGATGAGTAGCAGTATTTCTGTTTATCATCCATTCTGTTGAGTAGGCCAGTTTTGGTCCCTGACCTCTGATCCTTGGTGATCATGCTGCTGATCTCTTACTGCTCTAGGCTAGAGGCAACACACTGCACCCATAGGAGAAGCATTATGGGCTCAGAGTGCTGCAAAGAAAGATGTTATCATTTTTTACATTGAAAAAGAAAAATCCACTCACCATGTTCTGTATGTTGGTTTTTTGTATTTTATTCAATTGTATTTTCGCTGGACTGATTGTTTTTTTTTTGGTTTTTTTCTAAGATGGAGTATTCATACAAGTCTAGTGTGAATTCAACTAAAAAGATCAGAAACAAAATATCACATAGGGCCCAGGAGAAGTCCCCTGATCAATCCACAGCACCTCGCCTATGTGCTCCACCATGAAGGACGTGACCTAGTCAGTGGCGCTATTTGCCTCCCCAAAGATGTGCCTAATGTCCATAGATGTGGTCCCCCTCAGCAATCTCAAGATATCAGCCAGCAATGGATGTGTGGTGCTGGATTGATTCCAACAAGAGATCCAAGAGGGAACGACCATATTGGAAGGCTGCATCCACAATAGGTATTTAATTTGAAGGAATATAAATGTGAGTCTCAGCTGTCTTTGAAAGTTTAGTGATGGTTTGCCTTTATTTAATCACTGCTACCTGCATTTGTTAAATCTTAAATTAGTTAGAAATTTTTAAGTTACCTCAAACAGCAGAAGTGAGTTGATATCTGTAACCAATTGCTAAAATGTTACACCAATACTTGGACATCGTTTTATTTGTTGTAATTGAATTTCTGACATGTAAGATACCATGACAAAAATGTTTAGACAAAATTTACTGCTCGAGGACATGCTTTTCTGAAATAGAACCGTTTCATTCCAAAACCCCATCTGAAGTAAAAGTTTTGGCTGGTTGGTCAGAACTTTAATTGTTGTTGAATTTCCAACTCTTGCACCAAGGAAGAATGCATTACTACCTCATGTCATAACAGGAGATGTGAAAACTGAAAGAACAGTGATTTTATAATGGGAGAGATGTGTTCGGGTATTTGTAATGCTCCACTTCATATTTTCGCTCTTTCTATTTTATTCATCATGGTTATTTTGAATATATCAGTTTTGGTAAATGTTAAACCTGGTTTCAAGTAACTGCATCAGAGATGTGTCCAAGTCATGATATGCTGTTTGGTTGTTGGTCTCTTAATACAAAGTGTGGATTATTGGCTAATTCATTGAATAAGTAGAGGGCATGTTATCCAGGAGGGATCAGCAACAAAGGGAGAGATTGGCAAGATGGTGCACAGGCCCAACATTGTATTGATGTTTGCCTCACGTCAAGCCTCTCTGATATTCAAAATTTTTGGTGAAGCCTATATGTGAACCTAGATCTCTTGATATAACAATTTGGGACTTCATAAACCTGACTTGTTGGCAGCTTCTAAGTTATCCAATATTTGATATGGTTCATGCATTTAACAAATTAAATAGATATACAAGCATCATATGCCCTACATATTTATGGTCATATGAAACGTCTCCATGTCTTGGTTTATGTTTGTGGATGCATTATTGTGGACAAATTAGTTGCCCGGTTCATATTACTTTAATCTAATCCCTTTATGTCCTGCTTCTTTTTCTTATTTTGTTTTATCTTGTTTTATTGTTACTTCTCTGAAACAGATGAAGAGATCATCAAAGGAGAGGAGGGAGCATGACTTTTGGGGTGTTGCTTGCACTTTTTTTTTCATATATATTTTGGTTAATGTTTATTGTGTTGATTGATCACTTGTTTCACATTGTTTTTGTTTGACTTGTATATATAAGCCTTGTGATCCTCATGAACTTCATCTGTTCATGGATTTTTTTTTTTGTTTCATCGATGCATTATCATAGATAGATCTCATTCATTTCACATAATCTTCGTTTGACTCGCATAGTATTATTGCAGTCTTATTTAACTTCATCTTTCCAAATTTTCATGCATGCATGAAGATTGTTAAAGACATTCTCAATCTACTATTTCATTTCGTTAGTTTCATAAACAAATTCAATGGCTTTATCTCTCTCAAATAACATGACATGAAATGGAACTTTTCCCTACAGCTTTAGTAAGTTGGAAGATTTTTGTATGCTAAAATATTTAGTTATATGCTTGAGTGGTAAGCTGTTGAAATCCTTGCAGCCTGCGGTGCTCATTATATGGCTTGGAAGTGCCTTGATAGCTCTGCATGAACTGAGATTCCTAGACTGTTGCAAATGGTGTGCACCTGCTTATATGGATATCTTGTTTTGGGTTCTATGTGGTGGGCATGTTGCTACTGGTTATAAATGTAGCACTAGGATGTCAGCCTTATTTATTATCTTAAAATTTTAGTTAGTACCCTTTACGTTTTGAGTTCTTCAAAAATTTCAAACCTTTTCATCCGCTGGAGCTTTGGCAAAGCTGCTTATATCCAAATATACCTTATCAAGCTAGTAAAATCCTTTTATAATTGTAATAGGGATCCAATTCAATTCCTCCGCCCTTTACATGACGGTTAAGGATCTTATATAGGAATCTATCCACGTTGCTCGTGGTCTATGGCCTCCTTTGTTCCTTTTATTTAAAAAAAACTAATTTTAAGTTTAAAAATTTCTAGAAAGTTTTGCAAGAATATAGGAACTTTTTCAATTTAAAAATTTGGCTAGAATAAAATTGTCTCAGACTCTGCTGCAGTATCTCACCAGCCCCAAATATGATCAAGTTCTGAATACAAGTTTGCATGACATAATAATTAGCTGATTTTAGAATATAACTAGTATAAAATAAAGCTTACATCGGTCTTGCGCAAGCTTGTTATCTTTATACTATCTTGGTTTATTATTTTCTAACAGGTTTTAGTATTAGTTATTTATACTACATATAATTTTTTTGATGTATTTTCTCTCCTATTCAAAACTTCTATAGAAGGTACTAAAAAATAAAAATTGATGTTGGAGGGCGAGCGGCATCCTTCCGCACTAGCTCACCAACCCGTTGGCCCAGGTTGTGAAATTTCACAAGGTTGTGAATATTTGATTTTAAAATACAATTAGTATAATAGAAAACTTACCTTGAGCAAGTTAGTCAATATGTTAGCTCCATATTTTACTTGTTTATCGTGCTCTAGCAAGTTCTGATGTTAGTTATTTATTTGTATATTTATTATGGATTAATTTCATGAACTAGTTATCGTGTTAATTGTTAGGTGTGTTTTTAAACTCTATTTTTACAAATATATATAAATTCTAAGTTTTCAGCACTAATAGACTTGTTGGGGCAGCCCACCCACCCTGCTCGAGTCTGATGTATTTCGGACATATCTAACTCTTGGTTTTAAGTCTAGAAGGTTGAGTCAGATATGAAATTTGAGCCTATTCATTAACAAGCCGGGCTCGGGTTCACATCAACATAGCCTTAGCTTGACCTGAGCTTGGAATGTATATAAATATAATATGCATCATAGATGGATGCCCTAGCTTATCATTAAGTCTTCGACGCTAATTGATGGAATCTTCTCAACATGGTAATGCCTTCAATCACTGAGCATTGTCCGACAGTCTCTCAACCTCATCACAATCCTTGGTTCCTCTACGCCAAGAGAGGCGTAGAGTGGTAGCAGCATTGGATTTTGAGAAGGGTGAAGCCCAAAGTCCTTGCACACCACCTCTCCCTTCTCTCTTAGCTTAATTAATTAAATGATACTTGGGTTGACCCCGGCGTGAATGTGATCCGACCTACTTATTGAGCAGGTCCGCATGACATGGCAAGAAAATCTAACTCGAGAAAGGTAGGGTTATATTTGTCCAATTCCTTTAAAATATACATAATTGAAAAAAATTATAACTGGTACTGACTTTGTAAAATAAAAAGGAGGATTAATTTTTTATAGTATCCTCAAATCTTAGGAGTGCTTTTTTACGAAGAATGCTTCCAGGAAGGAACATGGCGGCAAGGCGACATAGCGACACAAACGCGTTCGTAACCGTCGATAGAGCATGTGTCGCCAGCCCACCGCCTTGTGTTCTCGCGTTCCCTAGCCTTCTCTCTCCTACGGCTATAAATACCCCTGGTGTGAGCGAGGCAGGAGATGTCTCGGCGCTGGGCTCTGCGTGGAGTGAAGCGGGTGAAGAAAAGCTTGAGAGAGCGAGAGCTCGAGCTCAAACGAAGGAGAAGGGGAGGAGGGGAAGAAAAATCCACCTTCGTCTCCGGGAGCGATGACGGACGGCCATCTCTTCAACAACATCCTTCTCGGAGGACGCGGCGGAACCGTAATCCCTTTCTCCCTCTCTCCAGTGTTTGTCTCGCGTTCGGCTTTCTTTTGATCTTCTAGGGTTTTGATCTTTGTTTATTCTTTTTTTCTTCTTATTCTTCATCTTCTTCTTGTTTTTTACGATTTCAAGGAAGCATATAGAGTTTCTTTGTCTTTGTCCCATTATATCTGGATGTATGTTTATGTGAGGGGAGATCCATGCATGTCGCGTTCCTATGGTTTCTTTCTTGGTATCTGTTTGGTTGATCTGGGAAGGTTGAACATGTTGTTTCTTTGAAGGCTTTGGAAGTTTTTCTATTATTGAAGTGCTCGATCGTGGATTTTAAGTCTGTTTTCTTCCCGTTTAACGAATATTTCGTCACTTTTATCAGTTGTTCCTCTCATAAGTTTTCCTCCCCTTTTATGGTTAAATAAGGGCAACGAAACAGAGGCGGTACTTGGGCCCGCTGGTGCTAATACGTTCGCAATATTTTATTTGAGATTTTTTTTGCATTTTTATTTGTGTCACCGTGGGATTTTGTTTATTTGTTACCACGGAATTTTGTTTCTTATGATATTTTTCCATGTCTTCTGTCAATTTTATTGATGATGAAACTGGTGATTTTCTATTTCGCGTTTACCATTTTTGACTAATTCTTTCCCTTAAATAAATTATAGATATCATCTGTCCATTGTATCTGGTTTCACAAATTCAATTGTCACTTGTGCTGATGGTTTCTAGGATACTTGTTTTAGCTTTTGCTTATAGAAGAAACGTTCTTCATAGCTCCTGGGAACCTTTTACGTTATCTGGTGCACCAATAAAGAAAATGTTTCCAAAAAATCGTTTATAACCTATTTGGTCATCAAACACCCTTTGAATAAATGAAGTTCTGTTGCTTTGCTTAAGTTTCTCACACTAACCTATTCATTATTTTTGTATATTATATTTGTGCAATCAAAAAGCCTGGAAATTTTCAGTTAATCTCTATAAATATTGCTACTGTTCTGTGCTCTTTGGAATTAGGAATTATATAACTGAAAGTTTTCAGAATACTTTGCTATGCTGAAGTTCCACTGGTTTTCATATGGGTGCATGCAGAACCCAGGGCAGTTGAGGGTACATGCAGGCGGGATTGCATGGAGGAAGCAAGGTGGTGGAAAAATTATCGAAGTAGACAAAGCGGATATTGCTTCGCTGACCTGGATGAAAGTTCCCAGGGCGTATCAGCTTGGGGTGAGAATCAAGGATGGCTTGTTTTACAAGTTCATTGGCTTCCGTGAACAGGTGGTTCTCTGAAACCTTTTTCAGTACATGTTAAGTAATAGATATTGCTAATTTTAGTTTGCAAAACATAAATCGTTTGGAAAGATGAAAAGGTAGGACTTACTATAAATTGCACAAAAGAAATCAACAATTGTAAGATGTCAACAGAAGTTTCTTAAAATATTGAAATGAGCCTGATAAGGTTTTTGAATGTTTCTCATTCAAAAACTATGATGAAAGAGTTAATGCGACCAAAATGTTAAATAAGCTTGATACTCATGTTGTAGGAAATGTGGGTTGCTGATCTCGAAATGTAGGGTGAAGAGCTTTTGTTGTGATGGCATGCTAGTTAATTTTAACTTCTATAAGAATTTTGTGTTATGAATTAACAATGAATGCATGGTTCTTATTAACATGTATTAGCTAGATAGTTAGCAATAAAGGGGCCTAAGATTAGATGAAAGAGTTAAGGTAAGGGCCAAGGTTCATTTGTATCTGTATGGACTATAGTGCTGGTACCTTATTGGTATGGTATGGTACAACATTGTATGAAACCAAGTTGGAAGACCCTTTTCTCAAGCCCCGCTATGATAATGTTTGAAATTGAGTAGTATGGGTTGGTACAGCACAAAACTGGCCAGGATTAGTTGATTCTTCATGATAGAGCCTGAAGCAGGCCCTGTGCTATATCGAATCTCAGTACCGTTCTAGATTCCCTTATTGGTATGGTACGGTATGCCTGGTATTGGATGTTTCATGTTACATGTTGGTATAGTGGACCATGATATGGTCATAAAGATGTTGTGGTTGACAAATTTTGCTAAATGGTTTATACAAGAGTCAAGAATGAACTGATTTTATGAAAAAAAATCTGTTTAGTTGCCTTTTTTAGAACCTGTCTTTTACCCATTGTTTTAAAAACTGGATGGTACGTGCATTACATGGCTTGGCCTGAAACTGCTATGCTAATTATCATAGGTGGCACTATATGGAACTTGGATATGAGTGCTTGATTTATCTGGGCAAAACCTGCTATCATAGCCGGTGCTCTATAGGTTTAATGCGGACCATTTGATGACCTAGAGACTGTTAGTTTTAATGCTCAAGGAGCAGATCTCTCGAAGTGATGGATGATGATTGATCATTGAGATAGTCAATCATTGATAGTTGAATTTTCATGGCAAGATTCTAGAGTTTTATCTACTAATGGGGATACTTTGTTAGGTGAATTATGTTACATGATTGTGGATAATTGATGTTAATTGATGTTATGTGATTGCTGAATATCTTTATTTTATGGTTGATGTTATATGATTTTGGATATTTTATTGTATGAGATGTTATTTTGCTTCCTGGATCATGATAACTCGTCATTAGATTGTGGGCCTTTATATTATGTGGATGTTGACATGATCTTTAATGTTTGGTGGATGATGTTTATAGCATTGTCCTTAATTATTTTCCGTATTTTTGCATGAAGTTGATGTGAAAATGTTAGTTTTTGGTCCTTAGCAAGGAAACATATTGATATATTTCACCAGTTTGCTTTAGGTATATCGCACCAGCTCTCCAGCATTAATTATGAAACCCATCGGCCACTACATGTTTGCAATTTGCTTTTTAATACGTTGATTTTGCCAAAAATTGTAAGCCATAAAATCTAAATGATTTCTCCTCATATTCACAAAGATTTATTACAATAAATCATATTTCTAGTTATTGTTTATATAAACTTAGAGGCAACTCTAAAGTTTTTTTTTAAATTTGAGGGATTTTAGAAGGTGTTTAATCAAGGACCGTTGAATCGGATCCCGTGTTGGCCGACTAGCGATACGGGTTCGTACCAGTCCATGCTGGGCCGAACTGATAGGGCAGAGAAGGGGAGAGGGAGAAGAAAGAGAGGAAGAGAGGGGAGAGAGAAGGAGAAGGAGAGGAAAAGAGGGCCTTCGGTGGCCGTTGGAGGCCATCCGAACTCTTGTCGAGCTCGATAAGGGCAGAGGGAGGGAAGGAGAGAGAGAGGAAGATCTTTACTGGGTCTTTGGAGGCCGTCAGAGGCCTTTGGATGGACGGTGATGTCGCCGTGACGTCTTCGACGGCCGGCAAGCTAGTGTCGAGGGACTTGAGGGCAGTCGAGGTCGGAGGAGGGCCTCCGTTCTCCAGTGAGAAACAGGGATTCGCTTCTGTTTCACTTTTTTTTTTGGCTTTTATCATGTGAAATCAGCAATGCAGTTACCACTTCAACCGAAATTAAAAAAATAAATAAAATACAGCATTGCCGATTTCAATCAAATTATAAAAAAAAAATAAATACGCAGTTGCCGACTTCGCACGATAAAATAAAAAAAACAAAATAGAGACGAATCTCTGTTTCGCACTGGAGGAGAGTGGAGGCCCTCCTTTGGCCTCGACCACCCTCAGATCCCTCAGCATTGGCTCATCGGCTGTCAGAGACGTCGCGGTGGGATCACCGTTCATTCGGAGATCTCCGATGGCCTCCGAACATTCGGTAAGGATCCCCCTCTCTCTCCTTCCTTCCCTTCATCCTTATCAAGCGTGGTAAGAGCTCGGATGGCCTCCGGAGGCCTTCTCTTTCTCTCCCTCTCCTCTCTCCTCTCTCCCTCATCTCTCTTCCTCTCTCTATGCTCCCCTTCCTCCGAGATGGCCGCTGTGCCATTTTGTATGCCAGAATTGGATCGATTTTCTGTCAGTATGGTTCAGCACAGCCTGAATCGTTTGGTTTGGAACCGTTCAGAGAATGATGTATAAATGTTTAATGAATAATAAATTAATCAAACAAGGAAATGTTAACTAGTTACTCATGCAATGACATGGCTGGAGAATTGTCATTCAAAATCAGTTATGACCCTTATTAGGAGTAAAAGATAGCATTGATAGTTTCTTGAAGATGAGAAGAAACATTGGATAATTTTATGGATGTCTAAAGTTCGTCTATTATAAGAGTGATTTTTCTTGGTTACTAGAAAGAAAACATGCAATGCATGTGTGAAGAAAAATCTATAGCTATGCATTATTATGGAAAAATATATATATGTATTCATAATACTATGAGATATTTCAAATGGATCATAGTTTATATGGTTTATTGTTGTGCTCTGATACCACTTGTTGGGAGACGAAGAAAGAAGAAAGAGAGAAAAATACTACAAACAAATCAAGATAACGTGGATCGGCCTCAAGCCTACCTCCACGGGGCGTGCAAGCTTCACTACGAGAGAAAGAAAATCAAACAAATACAAGAGGAACTTACCACTTAACCTTTGTACGAAGATCTTTCAACAAGAAGCCCTAAAATCTCACAAAAACTCTCTGAAATCTCTTAAGAGGTCTCTCTGCACAACCAAGACGTCACTAGTTACCTCCTGCAACATACGGTTCATCAATTGGAGCTATATAGGCTCCAGAATCTCCAAAATAGCATTTCAGTAGGAGATTGATTCCAAATCAAATCCAGAAATGATTTGGACCGTCCAATCGCGATCGGCTCGCACCAGAGCCGTCCGATCGCATACATCAGGGCCACAAATCACCTGATCAAAATCGAAGTCATCCTCGTCCGTCAGATCCTCACCGCATTGGATTCCAGCCGCTCGATCGCGCACTTACAGCTGTCGTGGGATGGTGCCCAGATCACATCTTTGCCGCCCATTCGCGCCCACGGTTCCTATTGTCGGATTGCACCTGGAACGATCCCCACCGTCCAGTCCACCTACCACATGGTAGACCGCACCAGATCACAGGTCGTGCTCGCATGGGCCGGCCCAGCACGCTGCGCTGTTGGGCTCGGCCTACACCGCTGCCGGCTTGCATTGACCTGTGGACCCCATCCGACGGCTTGTGCGTCGTACCACCTGCCCCTGATCTTCTCTCACGTGTATCTCCTCCGTCTGAATTTCATTTAGGCTGTTCTTGGGCTCGTTGGATTCTGTTCGCCGTCCTGGATCTTGTTCTAAGCTTATTATGGATCGAATTTCGAGATATATTTTCTCAATAATTTCTATCTTGATTCGATATTTGACCTCCATCTGTCTCTAAGAGCTTGTGATCCATCTCGTCCCTATGCCCTGGGGCACGTCTGCTGTCTCATGGATGGGCAAATGTGGGAGTCAAGCCAGACCGCTCGATCCCACCTCCATCATGGACTGTGTCCACTCTGACCAAGATCTGCTTGGAAAAGTCTCCTGTAGTAATAGGAACTTCATTCTGCGATGTCGTCTTTCGTCCTTCTGAGTCTTCCGTCTCGTGTCCGATCCAACTCCATCTGGAGCTCCACTTTGTACTACGCTCCCCTGGCTCCTGAAGCTCCACCTCGCACTGGACTCCTTGTCAGGTAGTAATATTCTCTCATTCTCTTCTTCTTTAGAATAATCCTATTGCCGTGCATAACCTTCAGGATTCCATCACCAGCTATCCACCTGTAGCAGTTTGAATCCAGTCTGCTCAGTGAGATAAGATTTCATCTAAAATTGGGTATATATCGGACCTCGCCTAATCTATTCACTGTACCATCATGTGTCTTCTAGTTTATCGTCTCAATGCCTCTGATCGCATAGCTCGATTCATCCGACAGATGAACAGTGCCCTCACTGCTCTTTAGAGAGTCAAACAGTTTTTTCTGCAACATACATGATGGGTGCATGCAGAATCTAAAATCTACTACTGGGAAGAAGTAGATATCTCATCAGATATCAATAGGACGTCATCCTCTAACTCATTACTGGTCGTCACTGCAGTAGTCCTCATTCGATTTTTGAGTTAAGGGCAATCTCTGACATTATGCCCAACTCATCACACCGGTAGCATCTGATCTTACTGGAATCCCTCGTCTTGGACTTAGATTGTCCTCGTGATCGTCTGTTGCTTCGTCTACTGTCGCCTATTTAGAAACTGCCAAAGCTGAGTTGCCACCATTTGAGCTTGAAATCTGGTTCTCTCGATTGAGAATCTCATTCTGGAGAATCGTTGCGGTAACCTCGTCCATCTTGATGGTGCTCTTCTTCACTAGAAGAGCAGTCACCAAGGACTTATATGAAGGGAGAAGCGATGCTAGCAAGACCAACGTCCTGATTTTTTCCTCAACCTTCTCATCTACACTGAGAAGATCAGTGAGAATCTTTTAAAAGTAGCTGAGATGCTCCTGCATGCTCTATCCCTCGTCCATCCGTAGTTGGTAGAATTGCCTCTAGAGGAATAAAGTATTGGTGAGGGACTTCGCCATGTATAACTCTTCGAGCTTCGACCATAGCACCGTCGGAGAAGTCTTGTCAAGTGCATGGATCACCTCCTTATCTGTCAAGTATATGCGGATGATACTCACTGTCTGCATATGTAGTCATTCTCAGATCTTCTCCTCTATGGTGGCCAGCTTCTTCTCGTACAAGAGAGCATCGATCAACCTGTGTTGAATGAGCACATCTTTCACCCTTGCTTGTCATAAGAAAAATTACTCTTCCCATCGAACATGTTGATCTCCACCTTGATTGTGCTTCTCTTCTCCATCTCCAATCTCGATCAACACCACCTCTGTCCGGATTGTCTGGTATCACTTGTCCACCGTAATCAGGCTATGATACAAATTGTTGTACTCTGATACTACTTGTTGGAGGAGAAAGAAAGAAGAAAGAGAGAAAAACACCATAAACAAATCAAGATAATGTGGATTGGCCTCAAGCCTACCTCCACGAGGCGTGCAAGCTTCACTACGAGAGAGAAAATCAAACAAATACAAGAGAAACTCACCACTCAATCCATGTACAAAAATCTCTCAACAAGAAGCCCCAAAATCCTCATAAAAGCTCTTTGAAACCTCTCAAAAAGTCTCTCTGCACAACCAAGACATCACCAGCTACCTCCCGCAACCAATGGCTCATTAATTGAAGCTATATAGGCTCCAGAATCTCCAAAATAGCATTTCAATAGGAGATCGAGTCCAAATCAAATTCAAAAATGATCTGGGCCGTCCGATTGCGATCGGCTCGCACTGGAGCCATCCGATCGTGCACATCAGGGCCACAAATCACCTGATCAAACCCGGAGTCATCCTCATCCGTCGGATCCTCACCGCACTCGATTCCAACCGCTTGATCGTGCACTCACAGCCACTGTGGGATGGTGCCTAGATCACATCTCAGCCGCCTGTTTGCATCCATCGTTCCTGCCGTCGGATCGTGCTTGGAGTGATCCCCGCTGTCCGGTCCACCTACCACATGGTAGATCACGCTAGATCGTGGTTCACGATGGATCAAGTGGGCTGGCACTTGCGCTCGTGGGCCGTGCTCGCTTGGGCCGGCCTAGCGCGCTGCACTGCCGGGCCTGGCCCGTGCTGCCACCAGCTTGCGCTGGCCCATGGGCCCCATTCGATGGCTTGTGGGCCGTACCACCTTCTCCTAGTCTTCGCTTATGAGTATCTCCTCCATCTGGACTTCGTTTGGGCTGTTCTTGGGCTCGTTGGATTCCGTTCGTCGTCCTGGACCTCGTTCTAGACTTATTGTGGGCCGAATCTCGAGGCATTTTTCTTCAACATTTATTTTGCTTTAGGTAGTTTGTTCTTATGCATGTGCAATTGGAGTTGAGGATAAGCATGGGATAGTACTGGATTGTGTTGGCAGGATAGAATGTCACTACATATATTTTATGATCCGATAGGGCATTAATGTAATCTTTAATATTTAGTTTATGTACTTTTCCAACTTCGCTGGTTTATCTTTTAACATTGACTAATGCTATGATATCCAATACTGGAATCAAAAGTTTGTTTGTTCGCGTGGCACTTATATTAGGCTTGGTGGCATTCACGAGTGTGTGGGCATAAAACACCAATCCTCCAAGTGTCATATGGCATCAGCAACGTGGAGAAACCATCGAGCCTTGTGGTAATTTTTTTTTCTATTATTAAACATTAAAATGTCTAATACTTGCCACTTTTGCCAATTGCTTGTCTTTTGGATTTGTTTTGTTCAAATAAGGAGAGAACAGGGTTCGCTGTACCGGTACCGGACGGCGTGCTGGTGCCGGACCGGTATGGTACTGTATCGGTACTGTACCATACCGACACACGGTACGCCAAGGCATATCGGTCCGATATCGGTACATAATTTTTTT
>KE504825.1:267086-279224 GCA_000441515.1 Elaeis oleifera
TGCCTGGGTGGTTTTTCGCTCTTTTTTTTCCTTCCTTTTTTTTTTCCGGTCGGCAGGGGGGGGGGCGGCGTATTTGGTGGGGGGCGCGTATTTTGGGTGCACATCCATTTTCCTTAGAAGCTGATATAAATTTTGTATCTGCAGAGGGAGGTACAGTGTTGAGCTTCACTTTTCATTCTTGCGACTGCAAGGACAGGCTAATGATTTTAAGATTCAGTATAGCAGTGTTATTCGGCTTTTCCTGTTGCCAAAGGCAGGGTTCCTTCTTGTGCGAGTTATTCTTGCATTTCCATTCTCCCACTTTAACAAGTGGTTTCTCTCTGCTGTTGTGGTTTTAAAAGAATCTCATTAATTAATGGCTTACTTTGTGCTTTTGTGTTTCATATGTGTGCTTTAACATTGTATGATCACAATGCCTTCTTCCCTTGAGCATTGTAGCAACTATATTATATTGTGTTTTGTGCAGTCCGGTCAAACTCATACTTTTGCTGTAATCACACTTGACCCGCCGATTCGCAAAGGACAAACTTTATACCCACATATTGTTATTCAGGTAGCTAAGCTATTATCTTTGCTGCATAGTGTTCTTTTGTACCTTAATGGCTCATAATTTGAACTTGATTTTTCCCCAAGTTCAACCATTAAGTGCTTTCTTTGTTCTGCCTTGTACAAGTTTGAAGCAGAAGCTGTTGTTGAAGGGCGCCTGTCTCTAAGCGAGGATCTCTTAGCTACAAGATACAAGGACAAACTAGAAGCATCATATAAGGTGAAGTATATATTCATACCCCAAGAATTGATTATTGCCTCTATCTTGGCATAATTGGTTTTACTGACAATGCCTTGAGTACCAATATTTGGAACCTTTCTTTTTTAATAGTTATCATAGAGTGGCAGAGAGTTTTAAGCGGTATAGAATGATTAGAATTTCTTTGTTTGGACTAGTCAAACAAGTTGGGATTCAGAGCTTGCTGGTCCTATGATATAACTCGTGTTGCATGTCTAGTAATTATGATTAGCGTGCTGAGATCAAATTCAATGCACGAGTTCTTTGTCTCAGAGATGGTGATTTTTGGATTGTCTAACTGGTTCACTAAAGCTGCCACACATAGCAATGTGGTGATCACTTGTTGCATTGTGTAGGAAGCCTGGGGAGATTAAGCACTTGAATGGACACCTTAATGCTTGTATGGGTGCATGCACACGTGCGTGTGCGTGCGTGTGTTGTGCACATGCATGTGCGTGTTAGCATGTGTATATACATATCAGCAAAAATCTGTTCTATTATGCTAACCTTCATATGTCTCTTCCTCTGTGTGTGTGCATACGCGCACGTTTGTGTGCATGTGTTAGCATGTGTATATACATATCAGCAAAAATCTGTTCTATTATGCTAACCTTCGCTTGTTGTATTGTGTGGGAAACCAGACAAGATTAAGCACTTGATGGGACACCTCAATGCTTGTATGGGTTCAGTGAGCTCATGTGTGTATATGCGCATGTGTGTGCGCGCGTGCATATGCACGCACGTGCGTGCGTGCGTGGTTAGCGTATGTGTATATACATATCAGCAAAAAATCTGTTCTATAATGCTAACCTTCATATGTCTCTCCCTGCTCCTGGAAGTCTAATGTATAGAATTTAAAGCTCATTGCTGCTGTCACTTGCCAGAATCATAAGAATGACCATCTCCTATAGAAGTTTTAAGCTCAAATATTGTTTGAGGGATATTGGGATTGCCATCCTTATATGGTAGTTGAGAGAATCTCTTATATAACTTGATTGGCTTCTTTTTATGCTATTTCTGTATAAGGCATGTCAGATTTCTGCTATAATTTCCGTATAGCATACTATAGCATAGCAGACAAGTCTCTTAAGATCTGCAGCTTCACGGAGTTTTGAGGGCATTTGTTCGTTAATTTTCATGTTGGGTTTGTAGTTTTTTGGATTGCTACAATTAGAACTGTTGGTATATGTGCAGGGTCTAACTAGTGATGTCTTCATTTGGGTCTTGCGTGGTTTATCTGGTGCCAAAGTGACAAGAGTCAGTTCATTCCGCAGTTGTCAAGGTGGGTATGCAGTCAAGTCATCATTGAAAGCCGAAGATGGATTGTTGTACCCTCTTGAGAAGGGATTCTTCTTTCTACCGAAGCCTCCAACTCTCATTCTTCATGATGAGGTAATGGTTCGGGGGACATATGAGTAACCAACGCTACTTTCTTGTGGTATATTGGCTCATTGTGGTGAGTGCTGTACTCCTAATAAACTGGTGCAGATTGAGTATGTTGAGTTTGAAAGGCATGGTGCTGGGGCTCAAGCGTGTCATCTCACTATTTTGATCTCCTTGTAAAGCTTAAAAATGATCAAGAACACCTGTTTAGAATATCCAGAGGACTGAATATCACAGCCTTTTTGACTTCATTAGGTATGATCCCTTCAGTCTTTTACTGCACTTGCCTGGAGTTGCTATCTGATGACTAACCCTGCTTCCTCTGGATTTATGAAGTGGAAAGGGTTTGAAGATTATGAACCTTGGAGATGTGCAAACCACAAATGGTGTTGCAGCTGTGCTTCAGAATGCTGATGATGATGCTGTTGATCCACATCTAGAGCGAATAAAGAATGAGGCTGGTGGTGAAGAAAGTGATGAAGAGGTGCCATCTATGGTCACTGTAGTTCACCAGTTTTATTTTATTATATATAAATCATGGCACTGTTGATCTTTTTTTCTCCCTTTTTGAAAAAAAAATGTAGGATGAGGATTTTGTTGCTGATAAGGATGATGGTGGGTCTCCTACTGATGATTCTGAAGAAGAGGAGTCTGATGCTAGTGAGAGGGGAGATGATAAAGAAGTATAAGAGAAAACCATTACTTTGTTATTGCTCTTTTTTCATAGACTTGTCTTCTTGTTGAAATTTAATTTATGACAGATGATATGTGCTGATAAAACTGAAGTTACTTAAATTTGCCAATCCAGAGACCTGCTGCTAAGGATTCAAAAAAGGAAGCTGCTGGTACTAAGGCATCATCTACTAAGAGGAAACCTAAGGATGGGGATGAAGAAGGCTCAAAGAAGAGAAGGCAGAAGAAGAAAAAAGATCCTAACGCACCAAAAAGGGCATTATCAGGGTTCATGTTTTTTCAAATGCTGAAAGAGAGGTAACATGCATCTCCTGTAGAAACATAGCTGTTCTTTCAAAATTGGTATCCAAATTATCGTTAATATAGATCTATATAATGTCTAATCAACCTAGTTCCATACTTTACATGATTTGTTGCTCAAACTGAACTAGCAGCTACATGAATATGCTATATATAGCCTAATATGATCTAGATATTTTTCACTGTTCATAAAACAGTATGTGGGAATGGTTTGGTCTGGGGTCCACGTCAAGATCGCTGATTTACTTCATCCTTGAATTTTACTTTTCAAGAGATTGTTCTTGGTGATGCTCCCTGAACCAAACTTATCTGCCAATGAATGTTTTATTGCAGCTCATTCATACGAGCTTTCTTTTTTTGGGAATTCCACCAGCTTCTCATATAGTTGTTTCCTCTGGAGTCCAGAACTTTCATCTTTAATACTTTCTCCATCCTGTTAGTCTGATTATTTAGTCTTTTTGTGATTAAACTAGCTCCTCGCAAATGTTTTCCTAGCATTGGTGTTGTCAAATGAGCTGGTCATTTTCATCAAACTGCTTGTTGCTTTTTTCATACTTTTATTGTTACTCCTGCCATTTTCATGAAAATGCTTGTTGCATGTTTTCCCCTCTTAAGTACAATGAATTCTTAATTTCTAAGACCACACTTGTCTGAAATCTGACATTGTTCAAAATGGTTGTGAATCTTCTTGGATGATTACGCTACCTCCTTGCCAACTTCCTTCTCCCAGTGGTGTTACCTTTCATTGATTAATGAGCTGCCAGCCTATTATTACCCTGATTCCTACTCCTGGATTCCATCAAAATGGGTGGTCCCCACCCCACCCAACACAACAAGAACAACAACAACCAAAAAAAAAAAAGGTAAATGCAATGCATTCTTGATTTTTGATCCTTGCATGTGTGAGATGCCATTTACCTAAAAAAAGATGTTGAGGAGTTTCTCTGTCTTGTACAAGTCATATGGACTTTGGAATATTTCCCTTGAAGTTGCAGTTGTGTGTTTTACTTATGAATCATACAGTGAAGAAATTGGTACTTTGGGCTTCTGATTTGTCTGCTCTGCTACAAACAAATAAACCTTACTTCTTTCAGAAATAGACAGTCAAGACACTGAGGTTGGTTTTATTGTTGTATGAACTGGCTGATTCTGAACACTGACTGAATTGGGTCAAAACTTGTCATGCTTGGCTTAGAAGTATTTACAATTTGTTTGCCTTTTGTTCATCCAAGCCTAAAACTACTTCAATAACCATAACCGTAACCCAAAAAAAATCTATATTATTAGGTCCAGATGCTATGGTTGCTTGATCTTTTGTCTTCAAGTAACTTCTAAATGTCAACGATGTTGCACAAACCAAGTAGATCTAGTGCATTACTTATACATTGTCAGTATGGAGGCATATGATCTTGTCATCAAGTTCAAGAGGGCAGGAACCTTCATTAAGAAGCATTCTGACTAGATTTTCGAAGGTTAATCCTTTGTGAAAAGAAGAAAATGATATATTGCAACAACATTGATAACTCAGTGCGAGTTATGATCTAGATATTTTTGTTGGATTCTTGAGAGTATTCTTGGCTATAATGCAATAGTCGTCTCTTATCTTTCATGATAGTTTTTCCTCTCTGTTTTCATTTTTGGAATGTTTATAAGAAGGTAATTCCTATACTTGTGCAGAATGTAAAGAAAAGCAATCCTGGAATGTCATTTACAGATGTTGGGAGGGCTCTTGGGGAAAGGTGGAAAAGATGTCAGGTATTTTTTTTCCTTCCTGGGAAAAGCTGGTCCTTTTAATTAATCACTTGAAAATACAGTGAAAATGTTAACTGTGAAATGCTTCTTATGAGCATGCTACTAAACATTTATCAGAGAGGCCAGGACACGTTCTCATGCACCTACAACCCATGCTTTTGTTCAACATGCACTGATGTTGAAGTCATCAGTGATGCACATATACAAGCACATCAAAAGCCTATCATCAATTTGGAAACATTTTTGTGCTTTGCTGTTTTTGGGAAGTTCATTTGTTTGGATTCTTTTTCTATGGGTTGGGTTTGCAAGAAAAGGTTGGCGTCATAGAGTACCATCTGATTAGCTGGCTGAGTCCTTAGCATTTGTCTTACACAGGATAGGTGTGTTCGACCTCATCTGAACATGGGATGCTGCAGAATTGTCTTGCTATTAGTGGTATTCTGTGAGTTCAGGGATGGAAACATTTTTACCATCATTTTGAGTCTTTAGCCTAACACAGGATACCACAATCTTTCTGCTTAAGCAAAACATATATATGCATTTACATGCTGGCCTTTGTATTATGCTGGTCATCAAACAGCTATACGTCCGAACTCCTGACATATTGGTGTGAGGTTCTGGTTGTCTGTGTCTATCTCCACCATGTTTCCAGCTCGCCTTCACACAATTTGCATTTGGTGAAGTCTATTTCCTATGTTCCCTCCTCAAGGTGGACTGCTTTATGTTTGAATTGATAGAGCTGTTATTTGTTACCTTTTTGTAGCTGAGGAAAAGGAGCCATTCGAGGCAATGGCACGGGCGGATGCTAAACGTTACAAGGAGGCCATGGCTGGCTATAAGAGCGGTGGTCCTGCAAGCACTGGTGGTCCTGCAAGCACTGTAGATTCAGGTGATGAGACTGAATAAGAGGCCATTCCTCTTAACATAGCCCAACTATCTGCAGTGTTGAGACAATGGATGCTCAAGTATTCCTGTTTGTTGTACTTGAAATAGTCAACATTATTATCTATGTGAATAATTTAACATGAATCGAATTGTGATTCATTAGAAAGGAGGCAAGACACTATCAGGTCAGAAGTGGTGATATTTCATCGCCTCTCTCTCTCTCGTCGGTAATAAATTGGTGCTAGGAGTGATGCTTTGCCTTGAAAATTTTACGACCTTAACTTGTGACGGAGCATATACTATATTATACTGCATGGACATAGAAGGAAGCTGGAAACTACACAAACAATATTAAGTATCTATTTAATTACAGTGACATTATTAACATGAAATGGGATGGGGATCAAGTGAGACTAGCTTGCTGCTGGCTTTGAGGGGATTTGAACATGTCTGCTTCTTTGTGGTCTGTCATGCAACCTGCTAGGAGACTCGACAATTTTTAATCAAAGGAGCTTATATAGTTGCGGTAAAAATGTTGGAAAGCTGATTCTCTAACCGGGTGAATTGTTTGCGGCCATTCTTCCTCTATAAAGAGCTTCTGTTCTCTTGTTTTGCTTTTAACAAAGTTGGTGGACGATAGCTCTGTTACACCGAAAAGAATAAAGAACAAAAGAACATTATTAACTTTATAGTTCTATCTGCTGTTTCCTTGCACAGAAATATGCAAAACAGAAGAACTAAGGGGAAAAAAGAAAAAACGAGAACACGCGACCCGATCATTCGAAGCTTCAAATCTCTGAGGTAGAGATTATGAGTCTACAAGCTGGACCAAAGCTTCAATAGCTCCCTGCACCCATGATCTGGGTAAGGTTTTGATAGTAGCAACAAAACCCGGAATCTGGTGAGGATTGCATAATAGATGTATTTTGAAATGAGATGGTTCTGACCACGACGTTAGTCCTTTGAACACTCCCGTTTCTTATAGGAACAAAGATGAATAGGAAAAAAGTGCTTGTTGTCTTAAGTAATAACCAATACTAAATCTTTTTATAATAAATGGTGACTATACGGGATTGTGGTGTCTGAGAGGGAAGACGTGGATTCACACTCAGTAGTGCTAACCATATTTATGCGCATCCGATTGACATGAACAATGTGTCGCTTTAAAGCTTTTCTTTCTTCTTTGTAAAACATCACTTGATGGAGTTGCTCATTTATTGGATATCTTTCAACTCCCATAATAATTTAATTAGATTTCTCTTTTAGAGGTTCTTAATAATGTTGGGCTCTATAGAGTAGTTTAGGATAAAACTCTCCTCAAGCTAGGATAGTTTTCCACGAATCAATGCATAACAAAAATCTCATGATCACCAAAACTCAAATTTACAATAATTTGTTGATTGGCAGAAATTTAATTGGATTGAGAAAGTAGCATACCACAAAAATCTTATAAACATAACCCACCATAAAAATCTTAAATAGTTCGATAAGAAACATTGTTAGCATCTGATATATGACAATTTTTTAAAACTTATTTCATATCTAAAATTTTGGGAAGAAGTCCCGTCCGTTTGCACGCGCACTGCAACTAGTCAAATAAAGGCCAAGAAACAAACAGAAAACAAAAGGAAGTAAACAGCAGAGAGACCAACCACCCGTTTCTCTGGCAGGGGTGCTGACCACCAGCATGGGTTCTCCCTGCCCGTCGTTCTCTCGCCCCCCAAAAAACTTATTACTATTTTGAGCCACATCCTCTCTTTATATAAACCTCCTCGCCATTGTGACCCGCATTACAAGCCAAGCTGACCATGATCCTGTCCTCATAGTTTTCGTGGATTCGGTCGGTTGGTCTTGTCGGGTCTGGTGGTCTCTTAGACTATACCGAACCCTCAATACCACCACCCCAAAGCTCTAAAAGGTCATAGGAGAGAAAAGATAAGCAATAAAAAGAGAACATCGACAACAGGAGAAGAAAGGAGCTACAAGCTCCGCCAGATAACAATGGAGGGTCTTCAGACCAAACCCAGATTCTTCTTCTTCTCCCTCTTCTTCCTTGCCTCTGCCGCCCTGTGCGGCGCCAACATCGTGGAGTTCGACGACCATTGGCAGAAGAAGGCGGAGGAGGCCCTCGCCAGATCCCGTGCCGCCTACAATCCCGACCCCGAGGCCGTCACCCACGACTTCAATAAGGCTGTCCACTTGTAAGCTCCCCTTCCTTCCTCGTTTCCTTCCCGCATGCATGCATGGATCCTGTGATCTCCTTCTTCACGAACGTGATTCAACAACTTCTTCTTCTTCTTCTTGTTCTCCTTCTAAAAGGAGAGGCTCGTTTAACTGATTTGATCAATTCACGTACATGGATGGATGCAGGGCCCTGTCAGAGGCCCGGAACAGCACGAGAAGAACCCTGAGGTCGGTCCGCCGTAACAAGTTCAAGGGCCGTGCGTGGCCACCAACCCGATCGACCGGTGCTGGAGGTGCCAGAAGAACTGGATCAACCACCGCAAGAAGCTGGCCACCTGCGCCAAGGGCTTCGGTCGCAACGCCATCGGTGGCAAGAACGGCGACTTCTACGTGGTCACCGATCCCTCCGACGACGACCTGGTCAACCCCAAGTACGGCACCCTCCGATGGGGCGTCATCCAGGACCGGCCCCTCTGGATCATCTTCGCCCGCGACATGATCATCCGCCTCTCCGAGGAGCTCATGATCAACAGCAACAAGACCATCGACGGCCGCGGGCCAACGTCCACATCGCCTTCGGCGCCCAGATAACCATCCAATTCGTGCACGACGTCATCATCCACGGCATCCATATCCATGACATCAGACCCAGCAATGGTGGCATCATCAGGGACTCCCTCCAGCACTTCGGCATCCGGACAAAGAGCGACGGTGATGGCATCTCCATCTACGGCTCCAGCGATATCTGGATCGACCACTGCTCCTTGAGGAACTGCGCCGACGGCCTCATCGATGCCATCGAGGCTTCCACCGCCATCACCATTTCTAACTGCCATTTCACCCACCACAACGATGTACTCACGTTACGCTTCATATATACAACCACCAAATTTCCATATTGGATGACATGATTCGTTGGTTCAGGTGTTGCTGTTCGGTGCCAGCGATTCAAACGAGCACGACTCGATAATGCAGGCCACTGTTGCCTTCAACCACTTCGGGAAAGGCCTTGTGCAGAGGATGCCAAGGTGGGTGAACCAAAGCAAAATAGAGATACATACTAGCTAGTTCATTTCTGACTTGCTATATATTTAGTCTTTGGTAACGCGCGTAATTAGGTCGTCAAATGGGTGTCGGTCTAATCTAATACATATGTAAATCCATGGAGCAGGTGCCGCTGGGGGTTCTTCCACGTCGTCAACAATGACTACACCCAGTGGATAATGTATGCCATCGGTGGTAGCCAACACCCTACCATCATCAGCCAGGGGAATCGATTCGTCGCTCCTCGCATGCTATTCTCCAAGGAGGTAGGAGACCACCAACAGCTCTCTCTTATCGCTCACGCATAATAACAAGATGTTGTACATATAAATGCAGCACATCGATATAGGAAACAAGTAAATAAATAATTAATAGATAGGGTAAAAGACTGAATGAGAGAAGGATGCATCCATCCGGTGGAAGCTGCCTACCTGCTGAGCAAAGTTTGGGTGTTGTCGCAGGTGACCAAGAGGGATTATGCAACGGAGGATGTCTGGAAGCAATGGACATGGAGATCGGAGGGTGACTTGATGCAGAACGGCGCCTTCTTCCGTGAGTCTGGAAATCCAAACGCGAGGAAGTTCGACAGGAAGGACTTCATCAAGGCGAAGCCGGGAACATGGGTGAGGAGGCTCACACGCTTCGCCGGTCCGCTCGGCTGCAGAGCCGGCCGCCCGTGCTGATCATTGATGCCATACCTCTCCCATCATACGTCAGTTCTCATCGCACCGGAGGATGAGAGAAATCATGTGCCCGACTGAAAAGTCCGAGTGGAGTTTAGAATGCAATACCGCGCAATCGTTGTTTCGATCATTTTATTTATTTATTAGTATTACCATCGCTATTATTTGTTTTAGGCTTTCATTTTCATACAGAGCTACTCTTCAATGAATTCGCAAATGAATTGTTTCTAATTTTTCTGTCCATCGGAACAAAATAAATAAATAAATAAATGAGCTGACAAATAGATTAGCTAGGTTCATGGTTAACATAAATTTATCTATCATACCTGATTCAATGGCTTGAGTGGGACATACGGCAAAAGGACTGCATATCCATGAGGTTGGATTTCATGGAATATGCAAGACCTACATTTTTTCATTTATACATGTTTGCATCATCCAAACTAAGTAACGATAGATAAGTAATAATTAATTTAACATAATTATTTAAAAAATCTATAATAATTTAAAATTAATATAAATATACAAATAATTTATTAAAATCTAAATTAAATTTTTTGGATCCTAGGCTCCTTGCAACTCGATTTCAAACACCGACTATTCCATTACATTAGGAAAAAAGAATATTCACGGATAGATTCATTAGGTTGATGACTAATACAGATTTTTCTTCTATTTTTTATTATCTTTTGAAATAAGTACTCTTATTTCAACTTATATAGCTAGAGTTTCAGACTCTCATTTGTATTTTGTTTATTAGGGTACATAGCCCTCACTTGTACAAAAAAAAAAAAAAAAACATAACCCTTACTTGTATCAAAAAAAAAAG
The DNA here is from genome assembly GCA_000441515.1 of Elaeis oleifera. NCBI lineage: Eukaryota > Viridiplantae > Streptophyta > Magnoliopsida > Arecales > Arecaceae > Elaeis > Elaeis oleifera. Next base: position 277,624 of record KE504825.1, read on the forward strand.
AAGAAGAGAGAGAGAGAGCGCACGCGCGGACAAACCTAATCTGTTTTACCTTTAACTGAACTAACCACGTTGCTGTTACTTGAGCTATTCCATGTTGCCTTTGATCCTTTGAGCTGATCACCCAAGATTTGGAGGTAGATTCATTTACACCTATTAATGGGTCGGGTTAGGACATGACCCGACCCGAAACATGAACTAACGGACCTGGACTTGAGAACCCCACCCAAAATCTTTCACGCTCAATCATGGGTTGTGCCGTGGTCGGTGAGGAAGACCTGATCGGTGTCATCAGCAATGATGAGATCTCGAGGGAGTGGAGGAGTGAGGGTTGGAGGTTGTTGAAGTCATTGGGCCGGTAATAGATAAGACCGCCACTAGAGCCAGGCAGCGAAGACAGATAGTTATCAAAGTTGGTGTATTGACTTGGGCGACCATGAAATCATGATGATCTAACTTGTCACGGGTCTTAGATGAAGTCATTGTGGTGGAGATCATGGAAATTATCAATTGGGTCATTTTTGGCAACCCAACTCCATGTTTGGCGGATTTGAAAATCCAATATAGAGATCTGTTGCGGCTAATCTCCCCGTCACTTGATCGCCGGGAACGAGCACCTGCAAAAAAAATCCACACAGATTGGAGGAAGCCTCTGGCAGGGACCCTCCGAAGGTCAAGTCAGAGAGAAAATTAGACAACAGTAGAGAGGAACCAGGGGAGACTCAGCGGTGACGAGCCGAGAGATTTGGTTAGGTTGGCTGGGTTTAGATTGGTTACCTTAAGCTGTTGCCTTACCCCGTTTTATAGTAGGAGGCGGTGTGGTCCCGCCGTCGGTGATGTAGACAACTGTGGAGTTGTCAAATCGCCGTGGGCTGTCACATCGCCGGGGGTTGCCATGTCGTCGATGGATTGACAGGTCCTAAGAATTAATTTGTGTCTTTGGCAGGACAATGCCCCAGGTCTCTGACAGGGCAACGCCCTCTGGCGGTCGTACAGCATGTTCTTGACAGGACTGCAGCCCATGCCGGTTGTTCGACGTTTTAAGAAGGGGCTGTCCAACTATATGTCGGGATTTGACCGTCGGTGGTGACTCAATAGCACGGTTGGCGTCTAGAGGGGTCTGTAGAAGTCGGACGTTGGTTGTTCGATCCGACGGGGAGTCGGTGAGGTCCCACCTGATAGGGAGTTGGTGATGCGGAGTCGGCTTTCGGGCGGTCGGAGGCGGCGTTGGCCAGTTTGGCCGACACGCCCAGGCCGGGCATCGTCGGTAGTCACTATCGGTGTCGCCCGTCATCAGTCGGGCAAAGTCGGTCGGTCCATCTCGAAGATGGGTCGGAGTCGGGATCCGTCGGTGAGTTGGCGTCGGGATCCGTTGGTGAGTCGGCGTCGGAATTCGTTGATGAGTCGGCGTCAAAAATCAGTCGGTATATCCCAACAGTTGCCCCCCCACTCCTGAGTCGGATGTCGCGTCGGCCGCGTTCCACGCGGTGGGCGTCGGGCGAAAGGAGGATCTTCATTGCGTCACGCCCTGATCCTGTTGATCTCACCAGCGGATGATCCGGACAAAACGGTGTCAGACGATCCGGTGTCAGACGTCTTTAGGG
>KE504825.1:287545-300895 GCA_000441515.1 Elaeis oleifera
GGAGTGGTGGAGAGGCCTCTTCCCGACGGGAAGAGCGTCTCGCCGATCTGGTGGCTCTCGACCGCTGAGCCCTGGTTCTTGTCATCTCGGAGAGATTTTTCAAGCTTTGCGGAGGTCATGTCCCCCTTCCTGGCGCGCCAAACCTGTTGCGGCCAATCCCCTCGTCGTCTGGTCGTCGGGAACGAGCACCTGTAAGGAAAGTCCACACAGATCGGAGGGGGCCTTCGGCGGGACCCTCCGACGGTCAATCAGAGAGGAGACTAGGCAACAGTAGAGAGGAACCAGGAGAGACTCAGCGGTGACGAGCCGAGAGATTTGGTTAGGTTGGCTGGGTTTAGATTGGTTACCTTAAGCTGTTGCCTTACCCCGTTTTATAGTAGGAGGCGGTGTGGTCCCGCCGTCTGTGATGTAGACAACTGTGGAGTTGTCAAATCACCGTGGGCTGTCACATCGCCGGGGGTTGCCATATCGTCGATGGATTGACAGGTCCTAGGAATTAATTTGTGTCCTTGGCAGGACAATGCCCCAGGTCCCTGGCAGGGCAACGCCCTCTGGCGGTCGTACAGCATGTTCTTGACAGAACTGCAGCCCATGTCGGTTGTTCGGCGTTTTAAGAAGGAGCTGTCCGACTATATATCGGGACTTGGCCGTCGGGTGGCGACTCAATAGCACGGTCGGCGTCTAGAGGGGTCTGTAGAAGTCGGACGTTGGTTGTTCGATCCGAAGGGGAGTCGGTGAGGTCCCATTCGATAGGGAGTCGGTGATGCGGAGTCGGCTTTCGGACGGTCGGAGGCGGCATTGGCCAGTTTGGCCGACACATCCAGGCCGGGCATCGTCGGTAGTCACTGTCGGTGTCGCCCGTCATCAGTCGGGCAAAATCGGTCGGTCCATTTCGAGGATGGGTCGGAGTCGTGATCCGTCGGTGAGTCGGCGTCGGGATCCGTTGGTGAGTCAGCGCCAAAAATCAGTCGGTATATCCCAACAAGATCAATATCATCTATTACATCAAGCCATATCAATTGCTTGATCGAGGACAATGTAACTTAATTCTTTTATCATATCAATTAGAAAATTTACGATAGAAATACATACTAGGTGTTCGTTGATACGGAATATTGAGCTAGAGATTTAGTTCCCCCACCGCGCTAAAGTATTGATTAGCAGTTTTCTGTCAATAAGAGATCTTTCTCATTAAACAGAAATATTTCATTTGCTCATTTCAGAGAAAGAAGATGCGAGCCTTTAGATGATTTAAACTGGAGTGCAAAACGGAATAGTCGAGTCTCGACTTCTAAGACAATGGGAGATGAACTTGATGAAGAACGCTTCTTGAACAATTAAAGTCCAAGTAGGCCACAACCGTCACGCATGGACTCATCCAATATGACGCACATGAAGGAAGCATCCAAGTAGCTTGGCTCGCGTATAAATTTGTTGAAGCCTTCTAGGTGTTACTGGTGACGCAGATGATATGATCGTTTCTCAAAAATAGTTTGGGAGTGCAGTTTGGATTATCATGATGGTATAGGTTTTTGAACTATATAATTAGGTCGTCTGGGCTTTGTTTCATCTTTTAGAGAGAGAGAGAGAGATAGAGCAGTGGCATTGTCTGGTTCTTCCGTCTGAATTGCTGGGTCAAGGTTTAGGTTATTCTGAGTTCAACATGAATAATAGAATAAATAAAGGTCTCTCATCAAGAAAAATAGAATAAATAAAAAGGTAGCAAATCAGTGCACAGAAATTGTGTGTATGATATTTCTAAGTATTCATACTATCCCAATGCTAGGCAGGATTCTTATTTTATGGCAGGTTTATAAGGGGAATGCGGGGCATGAGAAGCGTATCGGCCTTTTTTCCATGGCAGCAATAGCATGATCCGCATTCAACTAAAATTACTTCCTTGCGTCTAGAAGGAGAGGGAAGCTATAATTTCCGAAATGTATAAAGAAAATTAAATCATTCTATATGACAGTGGCACCAGGTGTTAATATTTAAGTCATCATCATCTTGCAATCTTAGCCCACATATTAATTTTGAAATTAGGTATTCCATGAACTTTCTTATAGAAATTACTAAGATAAATAACTGCAAGTGCAAGTAATATAAAGAAAGAAATGAATAAAATGAAAATATGAAGACCTGTTTGATAACGTTGAGGATGTTATTTGCACAAAATTTCTGTTAATCTTTGCTATTATTAAATCTTTGTGAAATCAATAACAATTTACAGTTTTTTAGAACCAATTTTTAAAATAATGTGAAAAACAAACATTTTCATCATGATGTTTTCCAATTTAGCTCATTTTCTCCTCGTATTTGCAAACAAAATTGAAAACAAAACAATACCAAACAAACTCTTAGTTAACAATATTATTAAAAAATAAAGGACAAGTCATGCCACCTGCATGGCATGCTATAAAGATGGATCTCACATCCAGCGGGAGAAATTATAAGCAACAAATAGGGTTGACAAGAAAGAATTGCAGAAGAAGGATCTCCAACCATGAGAAAACTTTTGATAACAATAATATTTGTAACCTTGGTTGCATCTCCAGGTAAGACCAGGAATATTCATTGTCTTAACTAAAAAGTATTAGTTTCAAGCATCCAAAAATTGATGAAATGTTTATACATTTATTTTAGCTTGCACTTCAATATCTTCCTAAAATTATCATTAAAATCATCCTGTACATCTTCACCCAAAAAAGAAAAAAGAAAGCCCCCCTGCACATCACAATATACTTGCAATAGTCATTTGTATCAATTTATCGCAATATAATAATCTATTTGGAAATTGTTTACAAGGATGCTCTTTGTCTGGAAATATATTTATGATACACAATACAATAAGATAATTTTTGAATGGTGATTTTGGGTTATACTTTCATCTGAATCATCTATATTGTAATGATTGATAGTGCTTTCTATTTAATGAACCAGGGACTATGTATATGCCATTGGTAGAGCATAAAGCTAAATTTGATTATTGTTCTTTACAAGTAGGGGAAAGTATATGTATGCTTCTATGATATTTTATGAGCATGTTAATTCTATGGTACTGCATCAAAAATTATTGTAGTACATGAATACGTGAATGCCCATACATGATATGAAAGATAAAAAATAACACACATTTCAATTAATGGCTTCAACATATTTGACCTCATGTACAAGAGATCCACTCAATCTAAACTCACAATTCATCAATAAATAATAAAAAATATTTGAAGATGATCGGTAGATCGAAATTTATAATAGGTAGGTTGGATTTCCTTTGGAAAGAAAAGGAGTGAGACCTACCTGCATTATAAGTAGCTAAGCGCAACACTTGGGGGTGCACCACTTTAGACTAGAACCCACCAAAACCTCTGGTTTTTAAGAAGAGACCAAAACCTATGATTGCCAAGCGAAGTAACATGACCAATAGGGATAAGCCATAGTTCATATCAGGGCTGCATGTCCAAAATTAAACAGTGATAGAAGGTTCAAGCAATGAACGTTATTTGATGTACCGAGTCTTCATTTAACATAATGCTACCATACCCTGAATATGTGTAAACATGATATAGCAATATGTACAATAAGATTTTATTTGTATGATATTTTTTTCTCTTGCAGCAAATGCCTTGGCACTGGAGGATGACGATCCCGTCTATACATATTGTGATGGTCCATGCAATGAAAATTGCAATGAACGTTGCATGTCCTTAACCTTCCGTGAAGGCCTATGTGTTGTGACGCCCGACAGGAAGGATTATGTATCTTGTTGTTGTTATGAATACACTTAGGCGAGAGGACCTTTGGCTTTGCAAAGACCAGATTTTCGGTATGGAAGTAAATAAGATGAGTGGTCTTCCATAGTATAAAGTGATTAAACCCTATATCCATGATATTGTATATATATGCTTGTACCAGCAAACCCTCATTCAAGGGTTTAGCTTTTAAATAATGTACAACATTCTAGCGTGCTTTTATTTGTATGGTCAGGTAATGATTTCTTTTCCTCTAATATAACCTTTCCTTACGAATAATAAATAATGCATAATATTAGTAATATAATTGTTGGACTCTACGTGACTTATTAGGTTACCTAGTTCATACTGGAACTGATTTAATAAATATCCTTTCAATTGTTAATGCTATATTCTTTATAAGAATAAAAAAAACTTGGGCATTATACATTTGTAACAGGCCATACTTACCAGCTTAATCATTGCAGAAAAGCCATGCTGCGTTCCACTCTTACCCATTCTTTTCCTCCCTCTTATCTCGCATGCGCTGCTTCCCTTGATCTCCCTCCATGCGTGTGTTGCAACTTCCACTAATCAACCATCTCTAAAACCCATCTTCAAAAATGGTGATATGTGATTTTAAAATTCTAATGATATCAAGTCAAGCTGTATCTTCTTACGAATGTGATCTTTTGATTTATATTGGGGTGTTGGTCAATTTTCCTGAATGAGAGTTGGAGAGAAAATGAGGGAGAACCACCCAGCATTATGCTTCCTAAGTTCAAATTTTCATAATGCACCATCCAACGATCAAACCCAAATATTGGTTGCCAAGCAGAGGAGTGCAACATTTAGCGCAAGCTTCAACTCATAAGATGCCACCTTTTTGCAAGTTTGATTTTGATTTGACGTAAAATTACCAGAAATATATGTCTAATAATTGCAATAAAGCCACCTTAGCATTTTGTTCAATCTTTGGTTTTTGATGCAAGCTCCTGCTATATATGGAATTGATGGTTAAGCACATCACCGCAGTTACTTGGCATCTTGTACCTTTCTGTATTAACTGGAGAGAAAAAAGGATGGTTGTGGAGCGCAATTTGATGGCACAGTCAAGGGTGCATTATTTAAGTTCTCACTTTGATATCATACAGTTTGCTTATTTGTGACATCCCCTTCAATTTCTGATTAAATGAACGAGGCTAGTAAACCTAAATTAGAACAGATTCAGGTAAAGTTAACGCCGCTTTCATTTCCTCCCTACTGTGCTATCAACTTGCTGGTCCACTATATCCTCTTGTGTGCATTCAAATAAGAGCAGGACAGAGTCAACTAGTAAACTCCAAAATACTCATATGTAAACGTGAAATATTCTTTTCAGCCAAATCTGCTTTTAAGAGAGTCAAGAAAACAGAAATAATAGTTATTGGACATGAATTATAAAATTATTATTTAAAAGCTTCTGTTTTTATATTTTTTTTTATTCTACTGCCAGATAATAGAGAGTTAAAAATTCAGGTTCATGAGAATACGTTAGTTAGGAAGAGAAACGTTACGGTAATATTTATTTCCCTCCTTCTTCAGATGAAGTTAAGCAAATCCCACCACCATATAGACATCTAAATTAAACAGCTAAAGGAATTTAAAAGTACAGCATAGCTGGAAAAGCAAATCCCAACACCTATGCCTTTCCTCTCCAGCATATATCTGGAGGGTCCAAATTAATCACTCACCATCCGTGCATCATTTCAGCAGTGCATGTACTGTACTATACAGGTGGGTCCCATGGGTCCCATCAACCATCATCCGTGCCAGCCATTGATTGGCGATGTAGGATAAGATATAAGATATCATATCTACAGAAGAAAATCAGGAAGAAAGGGAAAGCTTATGGTTTTTGAAAGAGGAAGGGTGGTCTTGTACCAAAAAAAAAAGAGGAAGGTGGTAAGATGCCAACTAGGAAGACCCTATCTCACATACCAAATGTGCAAACCATATATACATGTTTTTCTCTATATCTACAGATACACGTGTTCTAATGACTAGTCATTCAATTGTTTTACTTACATGTTTTTTTTTTCAGCCACTCATCATAGAGAAATGAGCAAGTCTTGGAGTATTTTGGGAGAAAAAAAAATATCATGTGGTTATATGGGAACTGAATCAAGTCAATTGGCTTAAATAAATTAGTGTTGACCTCAATCATGTCTGATTGTGTCTATAAGCTTCTAAAAGGTACTTAGGATAACATTTGTTTTGAAAACAGAATACCCAACAGAAAATTGCTTTTTCTGTGACTAAATTTTGACCTGTGGAAGCCCTAGACCGTGGCATCTGTCACCGTGATACGTCCCCAACTCATGTCTCCAACTCACGACAGGAGCTTGAATTATCAATTTGATTTCATTTTTTCTTCACATCCTCCTCTCCGCTGTGACACTTTTCTCCACCTAATTATTACTCTCTCCTTTAATTGTTGCTTTATTTGACCCAACATGTTCCGTTCCTTAATCTCTCTTTAGACATCATCATTCCTATTAAAAGTTAATTTTAAGACCTAGCACTCATCTATTAAAATCATTTCCAAGAATTAAAAGGACTAAGAAGTAGAAGAAGATGCAGGGGGAGTTTCATATCGTCATTATTTGAGAAACAAATACAACGAAAAGTAGATTTTTGTCATCACAATTACTCCAGCAAAATAAGCCATGATTTTCAAACTTCAATACTGAAACAATACAATAGATTTAGAATGCAACTATAAACAAATAACAATGCACGAACAGAAATAATTATAATGATGACATCTAAACATATTGCAAAGCATCAATATTAAATTACAAGTGTCTATTCTGGCCTATTGAAAGAAACAGAACACAATGAAGGGTAGACGTAAGATTCAAAAAGAACTTTTCCTAGAGTAGAGCATGTAATTCCAGTAGATTGTTTCAGCTTGATCTGCATTGGTTTCCATATGCCAGCATCCTGTAACTTTTGCAATGTTAAAACATGCTATTCATCAATAACAACATGTAACAATATCTATCTATAGGAGTTTGTGTCAGTATCCAATTCTACAGGATTGCCTGAATCTACTCGAACACATACTTCCTGACACTTGGAACAATTTCCGCAAGAAAGTAGAGTCTTTCTGGCGGTCGCCCTGATTGCTAAATGAAGCGAAATCGTGAAATGGTTCAAATGGAATAAACTCATAATAAGATTTGGTTCCGTTAGGAAAAAGGAATCATATTGTCATCCTATTTTCTGAAGTTTCACCTCATAGATCCATTTTATTTCATCTCTTCTCTGCGCCAACTATAAAAATCATAGGAATTCATCCAAAAAGCTTTCCTATCAATGGAAAAACAACAACCAAATGGAGCAAGCCATCAGCCAAAAGATGATGCATAGTGTCAGGCGAAATGATCACTTATGTACCAAAAATGGAATCAAATAAGCTCATTAAGATATTGTTACGTGGTTGTACTTAATCTAGAAACATCAATATTCAAGGGCCGACTGCAGCATAAAGTCACATCTCCCGTGGATCCATGAAACCATTATGAATCTACTGCATGTAATTTCCAACATAACTAGCAATATCTTAAGATATTCCAATTTCATTAAAAAAAAAATCTGTTTAGGGAGTTAAATGATGCAATCCATTGACAATCATGAACAGCAGAAAGATAGAATCACTACAGTGAAGGGTTACCATCTAAGTTAACATGACACTAAAAAGGAACAAGTAATTGTTGTAAATAAATTGTAGAGATATACCTTAAGAAAGAATTGGGTCCAGATATCCCAATCAAATATCCCCAAAAGCAAATACCAGAAGTGATGTGAAGAATACTTGTATAACAACATTTATCTGTCATCATATGGTTATTCTTCCTGGGAAACTACCATTCCCTTGAATAACAACAAAATAAAAGAGAGTAACATAAAACATGTTCTTCTTACAGCAGTACCATATTTGTGAAGCAGCGCAATGAACAAGTCAAAAACTAAACTCAAAGACATCTTACATCTTGAAATTTAAGAAATATAAGTTGAAACACTGGCAAGACTCCTGTAGAAACAGTGACCAGGAAAAAATAGTACTGATTTACACCAAATCTAAGGTATCATAAAGGCATGAAGGCATGCAACTAGGCAAAATTCATCAGGACAATAAATTATGGAAAAATAATGAACATAATGATGCTTACTAACAGGTTTCTAAGATGTATCTTTTTTTTAAATAGACACCATATTCTCATATCTTCAAGCAACATTTCATGGTCCAGTGATATGCAGACAAGAGCGACAAATTTGTCAGTATCCCGCACACCTTCAACGTAAGTGATGCTAATTCCTGTTCCAGTTTCTTGAAACATGCCCACATCATTAATCACCAATTACTTAGGTTATTTTGCCAATGCCACAAGCTTCAACTGTTCTTCTTATGTGAATGACATCATGATTGTCTAAATTTGAAAGTGAAAGAAGGATTGATAAAACAAAGTTAAAAACAGACCAAAGAGGCAAAGATGGATACCTTGCAAGAAGATCATACAGCATTACCAGGTTAATTTCTATGGATGAGGAACGAGAACATGTAACTGATGCACAGCCAACTGCCAAATCTAAGAAAGACTTTTGTTAATGACCGAAGCAAACAACTCTATACTTGTGAGGTTAGAAGTACTTTCTCATGATTCATCTCGAGGGAAAATGCTTTCTTTTAATGCTTAAAGTAAAATTACCAAAAAGGAAATTTGAGAACTGCTAAAGCTATACAAGTTTGTAACTTCATCCAAAATACAAGTCAGAACTAAGCCTTCGTCACAAGGCGTGTGCACCACAAATTGGACTTGAATGTTGAGATTATCGAAATACAGTTAGTAACAGAGGAAAAAAAAATAGAGTTTGCAACCAATGTATTGAGTCCCATCCACCATTTTCCACGAGTTCCATTTCATAGGATTCTAACTAAAAACTAAATTAAAGAATTAGTTCAGATGACCATCAAGAACTCCTTTTATTTTCTTTTCTTTCTTTCTTGTTTTTTTTTTGGAGATCAGGAGGGGCTAATCTCCACGTTTCTTCCCTATACCCCTCCCACCCCTTGAGGGCCAACTCCAACAACCGAACCCCCATCCCCTTGCTCAAAGCGGCAAGGGGTGATACCATCCAAGCAAAAACTCAATGGTAAGAACTTTCGCAATTCTCAAGTGTTGGAAGTTAATTTTTACACAAAATACTGAAATAAAAAAAATAAATAAATTGGATTAATCACTTCGATAATGTTTACAGTAACACTCCAGGACCAAACCAAGAAAAAGAGAGAGATGAAAAGAGGAACAAATGCATCATACCATCCAAGAAATCCAACCTGCTACAAGTGTGGATTAAAACTTGATAGAGATCGCAAGCCAAGAATCAGAAGAAAAACACGTCATAGATGGATCCAACAATCCAGAGCCGCCATTGAAGTGGGTTACTAGGTTTTAATCTTATATCTCCAATCATTCCGATACTGATGGATCGAAACCTTCCTCTTCTTGAACGGTTTTGCAGGGGAGACAATGCCGGCAAAGATTCTTCGCCAAGAATCGCCGGGAGAAAATCTTATAACGAAAGAAATGGGCAGAAATTCAAGAAACAGAACAAAATCTTGGAACAATAAAAAAAGGGCAGAAATTCAAGAAACAGAATCAAATCTATTCACAAACAAAAGAAATCGTAATGGAAGTAAATCATGATTGTAATAGAGAAAAATGATCGAATGGGAAAAGGAGGGATTCACGAATTTCCTCTTGACTCGACGCCACGGACGACAGAGCCGAGAGCGCAAGAGGCGAGGTTAGGAAAGGGCCGCGTGATGCGGTATTTATACAAGCGGTCTAAGTCGGTGGCGAGTTCTTGAAAACGCCGATTTCTTATGTAACGGATTAGTTCAATAATGCCGGGGCCCATTTTTCTGCCATCTGGCATGACAGAATATTGGTACAAAAGGACAGCGGTTGTATTTTTTGTCCAAATACACCACCCTTTGCACAAATGGAATTTGTTGCTCGGAGAAATTCTCTGTGCACCGCGGGCGGTGCATAATGCCCGTATGATCCGTGATAATTGGCTCATATATGAGATCAAAATATGGTATATTAAATTTTTTTTTTTCTAATTTTATACATAAGCTAATTATTGTCGATGATATATATGATTCTGCATCATCTGTACAAAATATTTTACTTATTATTTATTGACATGTTCAATGTTATATTATTTATTAAATTAATATAATTTATTATTTTTATTTTTAAATTTTAAATTTGAAGAAGTGCATTTGGTTGTTTGAAGCATTTAGCATATCTTAATTTTCAATAATTAAGATTATTTTATTATTACTTCAAAATTAGTATGAAATATTTTTGAAAGTTTTATCTGCCAGAAATGCAAGTTAGTTATATATTTAGAAAGTGGTTATGGTGCACGAATTCTAAAGCACCCTCCATTCACCGTACTGCTTATCTAGTATCAAGATGACTATTCCCACTTAGAATGTTACAGGCCTTGAGAAGAATCTCAAAAAGCGCTTAGTTCGGGACTGACTTCTTCGAGATGTCAAATTGCATGCTTGCAAGAGACAAAACTGCACAATACTGCAGATAGGTTGATCCGAAGGACTCGTTGTAGAAGTCTTAATGGTTGGCGTTCAAAAATGGCCATAGGAGCTTCGGGTGGCCTATTAAGTTGCTGAAACTCCAGCTTAATGAATGGAAAGATCTTCCATGAAGGAATCTTCTGCATCAGCACCATCTTCCATCAGTCACAAACCTAGGAAAAAGATGAATGGGTCAATACAAACATCTATGGACCCAACAATGAATCTGAAAGAAATAACTTCTTTGAAGAACTAACCCAAATTAGAAATGTTTGGCAAGGGCCATGGATCATCATGGGAGACTTCAATGTAATCAGGTTCCAACATGAATGGAAAGGCTCTCTCAAAGGTGATCTCTCCATCAAGAGATTCAACATCTTCATCAACTTCTTTCAGCTGATCGAGGCAAGCCTAAACCATGTGAACTTTACTTGGTCTAACCATAGGGAGAATCCATCTTTAGCCAAATTGGATAGGTGTATTGTCTCACTCGAATGGCTAGCAAAGTTCCCACTTTAGCATTGCACCCTCCAGTGAAGATAACCTTAGACCACTGGCCATTACTTCTGGAATTCTCTTGCAAAAACTCACATAAGAAGAGCTTCAAATTTGAAAATTTCTGGCTCTGAATCCCAGCATTTGAGAACTTGGTCAAAAATTGGTGGAACACAGCTCCAAAAGCTCACAAGGCAATCGTCAATATAATTCAAAAACTTAGATTCTCAGAAGAAAGTTGAAAGAAAGGAATAAGCAACACAATGGCAACATTATAGAGAGAAAAAACTGCATAAGAGAGAGGCTGCTTTGGCTAGACAAACAGGAAGAGATGAGAAACTTAAATCAATCAAAAAGCGAGGAGAGACAGGACCTCAAAGATCAGCTGAACATGATTCTAAGCCAAGAAGAAATTCTATGGAGACAAAGATCCAGAATTCAATGGTTAAAGCATGGTGACAAGAACACAAAGTTTTCCACCTTACAGCATGCACGAGGAAGAGTCCAAACACTTCCCTATCAAGAAGGTTTTTCTAGACTATTATTCTAAACTGTTAATTAGGAACAGAAAAATCTGCAATATTCAAATTGACTAGAGCTCCATAATTCCGAGCAACCAACTGAACCTTCAAGAATTGGAGGCAGAGGATGAGATCAGAGAAACAGTTTTCGGCATGCCAAGAGATAAGGGCCCCCGCGCCCGACGGTTTCTCTTCCACCTTCTATCAACAGTTCTAGCCAATTCTAAAGCAAGATATATGCACTGTTTTAAGCAATCTACTCCAATGAAAGTGGTATCGGAAGACTAAACAACTCTCATCTGATCTTAATATCAAAGAAGCAAGGAAGCCTTGGAGCAAAAGATTGCCGACCAAACAGTTTAATAAATGGTATCCTAAAAATTTTCACCAAGACTCCAGTGAATCAGTTGGCAAAGACCATTGAATCACTGGTTTCGTGATGATGGATGTCCGGCCAGGACAGCACCTCTCAAGGAGATCACACTTTCAACCCTCGTACACCCAATCTCTCCCTCATAGAAAATTCTTCCTCACAAAAGCTCTCTCTTTAGGAAGGCCCCTGAACTCTTGAAGCAACCGTTGTCCGCTGTCTAGAAGTCCTGCTCCTGCTCCTCTCGACGCCTAGCGTCTGCTCTCTCTCTGGATTTTGGGTTCTCTGCCGAACTACCGCGCACCACGCCAGCCTCTGTTCACGAACAGACCTTTTAAAGGCTTAAAACTCAACAACAATAGGATACAATCTCCTACAGTACCCAGAAGACCATCCAAGACCGTCGGATCGTGACCGACAGCTCCCAGAGCCATCCGATCGCGATCTGGTCCACGAAATAAGCCGTAGACCACGAGAATCGAGTAGGAAACGTCGCCCGATCTACGGTGGACCGCAAGAAATCGAAGAAAAACACCCCCTCGGTCCACAAGCTTGCCCGCGCACCGCCCGATCCACGGTGGATCGGGCTATCCAGGCCTCCGGGCTATCCATGGCTTCCTCCTAACTCTGAGAGCTTTGGGATCTCCTCGTCCCCCATGCCCTGGGGCAATCGTTTGTTGATCATGAATGGGCAAATATGGAAGTCGAGCCAGATCGCTTGATCCCATCTCTGTCGTATGCTGTGCTTTTCCTAACCTAAGATCTGCTCGGGTATCATTCTGCGATAATAGGAATCTCACCCTGCGATATCGCCTCTCATCCTCTCGAGTCTTACGTTTGTGTCCGATCCACCTCCACCTTGTCACGCCCCGAATCCAACATCCGGATCGGATACGTGATGGCCGCACACTCCTTAGAGCAAGTCCTAAAGAATATGCAAGGCCAATTAACCATTACAATCTTAACAACCATAATATTTAATTTCAATAATAATTCATAAATCTTGCATAATTACAAATAACATTCTTTCAATCATCTGATCATGTACTATGACACTATATCTATCCATCTGCTCACCCGTAAATCCAAAATTTGGGATTCGTCTAAGTATCTAGATCCTCCACTGATCCATAAGACTTTTAGAGAGAGAAAATCCATGAAGAGAGAGAAAATTCTAGAGAGAGAAAGTAGAGAGAGAAAGTGGAGAGAGAATCTTCGTATCCTTCAGATGAGACAATCATGGTCGAGATCATCAGAGGTCCTGTCAAGGTGACTCAATATGAATCAAGTGTTACAAATTTCGAATAGGATCAGATTGGGATCAGATCTACTATACGAATTTCGGAGCAATCTTAGGTCATCATATTTTCATCTCAATTTTATCTTAGGATCCATGATGAAATCAGAGAGAGAAAGACCCTAGAGAGATAAAATCTGTAAAGAGAGAGAAAGGTCTAGAGAGAGAATCTAGAGAGAGAAATAGGAAGAAATCTAGAGAGAAGGTAGAGAGAGGAGAGAGGAAGAGAGAGAAGGAGGAGAGGAGAGAGGAATTCTCTCTTTTCTTTTCTTTTTCTTTTT
>KE504825.1:305679-347019 GCA_000441515.1 Elaeis oleifera
TTTTTAATTTGGGCTTGGACTGGTTTGGCCCAATTGGGCCGGGCTGTTACACACCTAGAGCTCCATCTCGCTCTAGGCTTCTCCTGGCTCCTGAAGCTCCACCTCACACTGAGCTTCCCGTCAGGTAGTAATATCCTCTCGTCCTCTTTTTCTACTCCAGAACAATCCTATCGCTGCGTAGCACCTTTAGGATTACTACACTAATTACCATCCTGTAGCCTCTTGAATCCAGTCTGCTCAGTGAGATAAGATTCTGCCTGAAATCGGGTATGTATCGGATCTCCCTTAATCTTTTCACTGCACCATTATGTGTCCTTCAGCTGACTATCCCAATGCCTCTGATCGTACAACTCGATTCATCCGATAATAAATAGTGCCCTCACTGCTCTTCAGGGCATCAAACTGCTTCTCTCTGCAACATACATGATAGGTGCATGCAGAATTTAAAATCTACTGCTGGGAAGAAGTAGATATTTGTCAGATATCTCGAGGACATCTCTCTCTGAATCGCTACTGACCGTCACTGCAGTAGCCCTCGTCCGATCTCTGAGTTGAGAGCAATTTCTGACTAGATGTCCTACCTCGTCACATCGATAACACTTGATCTTGCTCAAGTTCCTCGTTCTGGATTTGGACCACCCTCGTCATGATCTCCTATCGCTCTGTCTACTACCCTCTGCTCCTCCAGAAATCACCAAAGATAAGTTACCGCCATCTGAGCTCGAAGCTGGGTTCTCCCTCCTGAGAACATCGTTCTGGAGAATCACCGTGGTGACCTCGTCCATCTTGATAGTGCTCTTCCCCACCAGAAGAGCAATCACCAAGGATTTATATGAAGAGAGAAGCGATGCTAGCAAGACCAGTGCCCTGGTCTTCTCCTCAACATTCTCGCTAACGCTGAGGAGGTCGGTGAGGATCTTCTAAAAGTGACTGAGATACTCCTACATGCTCTGCTCCTCAGTCATCTGCAGCTGGTAAAACTGCCTCCAGAGGAAAAGAGTGTTGGTGAGAGATTTCGTCATATACAACTCTTCGAGCTTCGACCGCAACATTGTCGGGAAGTCTCGCTAAGCACATGGATCACCATCTCATCCGTTAGGTACATGCGGATGGTACTCACCGTCTGCATCTGTAGCCGTCTCCAATCCTGCACCTCCATGGTGGTCGGCTTCTTTTTGCACAAGAGAGCATCGATCAACCCTTGCTGGATAAGCACGTCCTTCACCCTTGCCTGCCACAAGAAAAATTACTCTATCCATCAAACTTGTTGATCTCCATCTTGATTGATCCTATCTTTTCATCTTCAATCTTGCTCACCATTGCTGCAATCTGCATCTTGGTACCGCCTCGCTCTGATACCACTTGATGGTGGATGTCTGGCCAGGACACCACCTCCCAAGACCTTTTCGATATTGCGCGTCGCAGTAGAAAGAAAGAAGAAATAAAATAGAAACAATCAAATATGTGGATCAGCCAAAAAAAGGCTCACCTTCATGGGGCATGCAAACTTCACTATGAGAAAAGAGAAAATTATAAGAGGAGATCACACCCTCAACCCTCGTACACCCAATCTCTTTCTCACAAAAAATTCTTCCTCACAAAAGCTCTCTCTCTAGAAAGACCTCCTGAATCCCTAAAGCGACCGCTGTCCGCTGTCCAGAAGTCCTGCTCTTGCTCCTCTCGGCGCCTGGCGCCTGCTCTCTCTGGGTTCTGGGTTCTCTGTCGAACTACCGCACACCACGCCAGCCTCTGTTCACGAACAGGCCTTCTAAGGCTTAAGATCCAATAACAATAGGATACAGTCTCCTACAGCACCCAGAAGACTATCCAGGACCGTCGGATCGTGACCGATAGCTCCCAGAGCCGTCCGATCGCAATCTGGTCCATGGAATAAGCCGTATAGACTGCGAGAATCGAGTAGGAAACATTGCCCAATCCATGGTGGACTACGAGAAACTGAGAGGAAACACCCCTCGGTCCACAAGCTAGCCCGTGCACCACCCGATCCACGATGGATTGGGCTATTCGGGCCTCTGCTCCCACGCGGGCGCGCTGGGCCTGGGCAGTGCCTGCGGGCGCGCACGCCTGGGCCTAGGCTGTGCCCCGTGCACGTGCGCTCGGGCCTGGGCCGCACTCCACATGCACACTGGGCCGCGCGCTTGCGCCTTGACCTGGGACGTGCTCCATGCTCCCGTGGCTGGGTCGTGCACTGCCGCACGCGCTGCCGGCTCGCTGTTGGCCGCCACCGGTCTTCTGTCGCTCTGGACTTCGTACCAACTTCAATCAGACGTATGTCCTTTATCCGGATTCCGTTTGAGATAATCTTGGACTCGTTGGACTCCGTTTTTGTCGCAGACCTCGTTATAGGCTCAATGTGGATCGAATCTCGAGGCATCAAATTTTAACATTTCAAACTCCCAATTTGCTTTCATTAGAAATTGGAAGTTAACGGATAGGTATCTCACAGCTATGGAGATCATCTCACGCTGCACCAAACTAACAAAAGGTTTGATTTCAAGGTCGATTTTGAAAAGCTTTTGGTAATATTAACTGGAAATTTCTGCTTGATCTACTAGCAGCTAGAGGCTTTGGCAGTAGGTGGTGTGAATTGATTCAAGAACTACTCCAAACCAGCAAGACAACACCAGTGATAAATGGAGAACCTCTGAAATGGATCAAGGCAAAGAAGGGCCTCAAACAAGGAGACGCTTCATCTCCTTTGTTATTCAGGCCCGTCACTGATGTCCTAGATTGAGTCCTAAAGAAAGCTGCAAGCAATGATCTCATCTCAGAAATTCGAAACAAGGAGACAACAGGAAAATTCTTATGCTTACAATATGCAGATGATACGTTAATTCTTTGTGCTGCTGAAAAACCCAAGCTTCATACTTAAAGTTCATCCTCTACGCATTTGAATTGACCACAGATTTAAAATAAATCTTGAAAAGAGCAAAATATTTGATATCAGCATCTCGGAAGCAAAAGGAAGAGAACTAGCCTAATTGTCGGGATGTAACTACTCCAAACTCCCAACGAAGTACTTGGGATTTCCACTACACACAACCAAGATCAAAACAACCGATTGGTCATTTCTTCTGGAGAAAATCGATCGCAAACTTCTGAGCTAGAAGAGCAACATTCTCTCTATTGGAGGACGAGCAATGCTCATTAACGCTTGCCTAAGTACCATCCCAACTTATTGGATGTTAGCCCTCCTCCTTCCACACGAGATCATTGGAAAGATTGACAGCCAGAAAACTTCTTTGGAGAGGTAAAAAGTTTGTCATGGATGTCACTGTCTCGCAAATTGGAATCCGATATGTCGACCAAAAGCCATGGGTGGGTTAAGTGTCGTCAACCTCAAACCTCTTTGACAAGTGTTTATGAATCAAACGATGGTGGAACTTCTTCAGAGAACCACCACAACCTTAGAAAGAGCTTATCAGAAAGCTTCACTGCAAGAATAAACTCCCTTCTCAGACTGAAAGCAACGATATCAAGCAACCATCGGCTATTTGGCGCCGTGTGGTGAAGGGGATCAATATCTTCAGAGTCAGTGTAATCTTTCAATGTGGTTATAGCGAAGAAACGGCTTTCCGGAAAGATCATTGGTTTGGCGAAAGACCCTTTAAAGATCAATTCCCAGGATTATTCTTACTTACATGTTCACTAGAGATCTCGATTTCAAGTTTTATGAAGATTGAGGATGCTAGAACCCTTTTCGTAACACCCTTGGTACTAACGGCTACAAGGAACTAAGAACACCTTGACATTGCATGGATGAACAACTTCCGACTTAGTACAAGGTAGGATACAATCATCTGGAAGTGGGAAACAATAATACATTTTCACAGTAAGCAAAATGCTATAAATTTCTGAGTCACAGTGGAGTTACTCAAGTAACAGCAAAAATCTTATGGAAACTTCCACTCCCTGAGAAAACAAGATTTTCCACTGGCTAACCGTACAGAACAAACTTTAGACCGCGGATAATTTAAAGAAAAGAAGACTAAACTCGCCACCTTGTTGCCATTATGCTGCGTAGAAGAGGAAACAACAACACATCTTTTCCTCACATGCAGATTCACAAAGGAATATGGGAGATGGTGATGCACAAAATTTAATCCCACCTGCACCTCAAAATTTTGAACAAATATGGACAATATGGCGACATAAGCTCCCAAAGAATGCTGGGCATTATGGAAAGAAAGAAATGGAAGAATTTTTAGATTTGAAGCTCATTCCGCTCACAAGACTCTGGAGAAAGGCCTGATACTATTCAAAAGCTGGACACCAATATACACAGGAAAATGCGAGACAGTGTTGAGGAAGTTTGTAAGCGACCTTGGCAACCAATAGAGTTGGGGAACATGGGGATAAGTCGATGGCAGACATCCAGGCTCCTTCTTGATTCCCACTTCTGACTTTTGGGCTGTTCTGTACGTATGTGAGGGAAAAGTTGGATGTTGATGCTAGATGGATAGATGGTCTTCTCATCTCCTCATCTCGAGGGTTGAAGAAATCCATCTTCCTATGACCAGACCTACTGTCCTCGGACTTTGAGCATGTTAATATATTAACTTAGCTATCAATAAAATCTGGGTGAGGACAAATACCCTCCTTTACATCCAAAAAAAATTATAAAATGATCGGATTTATTGTTCAGATATCCTTGCATGTTCGTTTTTCATTTTGCAGGCATGCAGTGTCCATCAAGTACTCAATTCGGAGCTTGATATAGTTTAGGTGCACAATAGTATTGTCGACTCTAGCCTCCAAACTACTAAATTTTTTGGGATAATGTTGGACACTCACTCTAACCAATTTAAAGTAATAGTAACTTTCTCCTGTTGAACAATCATATAGTGCACACTCCGTAAGATATAATTTCTCCTAGTGAACAACTTCCAGAAAAGGCAAAATATCTGAAGTAGCATAACCATCCATCAATATATCAATTTCAGCAGTTGCTGCCTTGGTCAAAGGCCTTAGTGTGAAAAAGGTTAAGGTACAAAATAGAATGGCCGGTGCTTTGGCCTCCAAACTATTGAATTCTTCGAGATAATGTCAAAAACTCACTCTAACCAATTAAAATAGCAATGACTTTCTCCTACCGAATGACCATATTGTGCACACTGTATAGGATATAAGTTTAGGCGGAACATCCAAAGCAGCATAACCATCCATCAATATATCGGTTTCAGCGGTTGCTATCTTGGTCAATGGCTTTAGTGTAAAAAAATGTTAAAATACTGAACAGCATGGCCAAGTTTTGGCCTCCAAGCTGTTGAATTCTTGGGATAATGTTGAACAATCACTCCAACTCCTTTAAAGTAGTAATGACTTCTTCTATTGAATGACCACATGGTGCATACCATGTAAGATATAATTTCTCCCAGTGAACGACTTTCAAAAAAGGTGGAACATCCATAGCAGCATAACCATCTATTAATATATCAATTTCAGCGGTTGCTGTCTTGTTCAACAATTTTGGTGTGAAAAGGTTAAGGTGCAGAACAGCAAAGCTGGCACTTTAGCCTCCAAGCTATTGAAATCTTTGGGGTAATATGGAATAGCTAGCCACTGTAATCCCTTTAAAGGAGCAGCAATTTTTTCTCGATGAACGACCATTTGATGCATGCCGTGTAAGATATAATTTCTCTTAATAAACGACTTCCAAGAAAGACAGAACATTCGAAGCGGTGGAACATCCAAAGCAATGTAACCATCCATCAATATAATGATTTCGACTGTTGCTGCCTGGTCAAGGGCTTTAGCATGAAAATGGTTAAAGTACATAACAGAATTATTCGAGATAATGTCGAACAGTCACTCTAACCCTTTTAAAGTAATAGTGATTTTTTCTACTGAACGACCGCGTGGTGTATATCATGTAGGATATAATTTTTTCTAGTAAACGACTTTCAAGAAAGATGGAACATCCAAATAGATATAACGATGTATCAATATATTGGTTTCAGCGGTTGCTGCTTTGGTTAAGGATTTTAGTGTGAAAAGATTTAAGGTGTGGAATAGTAAAAGCTGACATTCTGGCCTCCAAGCTATTGAAATCTTTGAGATAATGTCGAATAGTCACTCTAACCTTTTTAAAGTAGTAATGACTTTCTCCTGTTGACGTGAATGAACGACTTTCAAGAAAGACAAAACATCCACAACAGCAAAACCGTCCATTAATCTATCGATATTGTTGCTGCAGTGGTCAAGGGCGTTAATGTGAAAAGATTAGGGTGGAGAACAAATTTTTGGGATAATATCGAACTGTCACTCTAATTCTTTTAAAGTAGTAGTGGCTTTCTCCTGCCGTGCAACCGTATGGTGGACACACGGTGAAAAATTTCACCACCGAACGACTTTCAGGAAAGATGGAACATCTAAAACAGTGTGAGCATCCAACAATATGTCAATTTCAGTACTTGGCGCATTGGTCAAAGGGTTAGTGGGGCCTCCAAGCGGTTGAATTCTTCGGGGCAATGGTGGACACTCGCTAACCGATTTAAAGTAGTAGGGATCCGTAAAGGAACACCTTGGACTTGGAGTCGGTAAACCGGTTGTTGTCTCTATTTGTGCCTTGGTGGGTAATGAACTCAGTGCCATGGCCATAAGAATGTTAAATTTCTGAGTTAAATATAGCATATCGCCATTTGATGAGCTGATCTTGTTATTTCGATGACCACGTTCTGTTTCACAGTTTGGTATTTTCAAGCTCTTTCCAGATTCCTTATGGCTCCGCCTTGCCATCCACTGGACTTCCCTAAAGAAAAGTTCTGGAGGTCATACTTCTTCACCCATGCCATCATTTTAATCCTTGGTTCGAGCTTCTTGGCATTCCAAACCCAGCAGCTTCTACCACTTCAAAAGAACGATGCAACCGATCGCCTCGCCCTTCTATCCTTTAAAACTCTCATAACCGATCGCTCTGGAGCATTAGAATCCTGGAGCAACGCCACTCTCCATCACTGTCAGTGGGAAGGCGTCACATGTGGCGGCCGCCAGCACCGAGGAGGGTCATAGCATTAGAGCTCGACGAGCTCAACCTTACCGGCTCCATGTCGCCACACCTTGGAAATCTCACTTTCCTCAGAAGGCTCCACCTGTCCACGAATCAACTCCAAGGACCCATCCCACAGGAACTAGGCCGCTTGTTCCGCCTTCAGTCTCTCAACCTCAGCGACAATTATCTTGAAGGGGAGATTCCCACCAATCTCAGTAGATGCGCTGACCTCCGCCGCATCAACTTAAGTTTCAACATGCTCAGAGGATCAATTCCTATGGAGTATGGCTTCCTTTCAAAACTCATGACACTTATTCTTGGAGACAACCCTCTAACCGGTGGCATTCCATCCTCACTGGGGAACATCTCCTCTCTTATGGCCCTTCTTCTCTATGAAAATGATTTGGAGGAAGCATTCCAGACAGCCTAGGAAAGCTCGCGAGCCTGCAAATCTTTCAAGTGACTATAAACAAGCTTTCAGGTGAGATTCCATCCTCTCTTTACAATCTCTCTTCCATTCAGTACTTTGTTGCAGGCGAGAATCGTCTTGTCGGGAATCTACCATCCAATATGTTTGATACCCTTCCGAACCTCCAAATGCTTATTTTGGACGACAACCAATTTGGTGGTCTCATTCCAAATTCACTCCCCAATGCCTCTAGATTGGTAGAACTTGATCTCAAAGGTAACAACTTCAATGGAATAGTGCCCTCTAATCTGGGAAATCTGAAGAATCTCTACTGGATTAATCTCGGTAAAAATCAGCTTGAAGCTAGAGATGCCAAGGATTGGACTTTCCTCACCGCTTTGACAAACTGCAGTTTTTTAGGGTTACTAGAGCTTGCTGACAACAGGCTTGGTGGCGAACTGCCCAGCTCTATTGCCAATCTCTCCAGAAAGCTAGATTGGCTGTCAATGGGGCAGAACCAAATATCAGGAAGCATACCTCAAGAAATTGGGAACCTTGCCAATCTAACGGTGTTCTCATTGAATAAAACCGCTTGACCGGCATAATTCCTCCTACCATTGGAAAGCTTCGGAAGTTACATGTTCTGAATCTATCAAGAACAATTTTACTGGACGGATTCCATCTTCCATTGGCAACCTAACACAATTGATTAGGCTGTACTTGGAAGAGAGCGGCCTGAGTGGAACTATACCTGCAGAATTCGGTAACTGCAAGAGCTTGGAAGAGCTTAACCTTGGTTACAATAAGTTAAGTGGTGCCATCCCCAGAGAGCTTGTTAGCCTTAGTTCTCTCTCCACATATCTTTATTTATTAGGTAATGCCCTTGTTGGATCCTTGCCCGCGGAAGTTGGCAGCTTGAAGAATCTTGATGAGCTCGATATTTCTGAGAACAGATTGTCTGGTGAGATTCCAAGCACTCTTGGTGATTGTCAAAGTTTGGAGTACCTTAATATGACAGGGAACCTCTTTCAAGGAAACATTCCTCAGTCTTTGGGCAATTTGAAAGGCCTTCAAGAGCTAGACCTTTCCCACAACAATCTATCGGGATCGATTCCAGAATCCTTAGGGAGGTTGCGTGCTCTGCTTCAGCTAGATTTGTCCTTCAATGATCTCACTGGTGAGGTACCAAAGGAAGGGGTCTTTAAAAATGCGAGTGCTATTTCCATACTCCACAACGATGGCCTTTGTGGAGGTATTGTAGAATTAAATTTGCCTTCATGTGATACCCAATCTTCCACAAAAAAGCATATGTCTCTTGCACTTAAACAATCATCATTGTCATCAGTGTAGTCCTCTTTCTAGTCCTATTGCTTTCTGTGTACATGTCTCTTCATTGGGTGAAGAATTGCAGCAGAACTTCATCTCCACCTTCCATTAAGGATCAATTCATGAGGGTCTCTTATTTTGACCTGTTTAGAGCAACTAATGGCTTCTCATCATCTAATTTAATTGGAGCTGGAAGTTTTGGTTCTGTTTACAAGGGAGTTTTGGACTCTATTGAACACATTGTTGCAGTGAAGGTTCTAGATCTTCAACAACGAGGAGCATCGAAGAGTTTCATGGCTGAATGTGAAGCCTTAAGAAACATCCGTCATCGAAATCTTGTTAAGATCTTAACTTCATGTTCAGGTGTCGATTCCAAAGGTGATGATTTTAAGGCTCTGGTGCTTGAATTCATGCCTAATGGAAGTTTGGAGAAGTGGTTGCATCCAGAGGAATCTTTGCATTCTGAAAAGAGGACCTTGAGCCTTATCCAGAGATTGAACATAGCTATTGATGTTGCCTCTGCATTGGATTACCTTCATCACCATAGCCAGATACCAATTGTTCATTGTGATCTGAAACCAAGCAATGTTCTGCTAGATGATGACATGTGTGGACATCTGAGCGACTTTGGATTAGCAAGGATTCTTTTTGATGAAGTTTTTAAGTCCAACGAATATCCATCTAGCTCCGTCGGAATAAGGGGAACCATTGGTTACATTGCTCCAGGTAAGCATTTCTAGTGATGCCTAAAGCGTCTCTTTTTTATTTTTAATACTTTTTATGCACATTTTTTGGATGATATTATCAAGAAATGTAGAGAATGAATATTGTTTTTCTAGCCCTCTTGGTACATTATGAAGTTTATCAATGTTTTTCCATGAAAAATTAGTGACGATATTTTGAAAACTTGGATAGGTCATCTAAAATGAAAGCATTAAATTACTAGGTATGTTTTAAAACACAGCATGATATTTTAGTTGATCGTGGATTCTAACTCCCTTTTTTTGTGCAAGGCAGATGTAGAAATATCATATCCTTAATACTGATCCTTTTTTCTTCTTCAATCCAATCCCATAGATGTTAACCAAGTGGTTCTTATTCGCCTGACCACTGCCATCAACATAGTCCATTAACTCATGATAGACAATCATAGGTTTAGCCAAGCCAAATACCAGCCTTTTCTCTGTTTTTTTTGGTCCTGATCAAGTAGCCTTTTGTTTTAAGATACTATTACGGAGGAATCAAAGCCATGCGAAAATTAAGAGATTGCATAAAATAACGGAAGCAGTGCATATTGCTCAGAAAGGAAGAAATGGGCTAAACTTACAGTTTAGATATCTTACTCATCTACTAGATCGTGTTTTGAACCTTATGACAGCTTCTTGATGGGGCCTTGTGATCCAAGTCCTTGATTATTTTGACTACTAGTCTAGCTCACCATCTCTCTAAGATGGCAAATTTTTAATGAATATCACTACTCCATTTGTTCTTGTTTCTTCCAAACAAATCCTTTATGTGAATCTTCTCTTTGTGACTGGGGAGTCTTTGTTTTTGCATAAAATGAAAATAACAAAGAACTGAAAGAGATATAATGATGATTTCCATTTTATCAGAAAATTTGGTCGTGAACATAACACCATTAATTTCACCAAATACATGTAATAGCTGGGGAAAGCTCGGATGATGATGATGATGATTTCAATCCATCTACATCATTATGTATATCGCAAAGTTTTTCAGCTCAAAGCAAGTATATTTTTCAAAAGGAACAATAACATATTTAATTTTTAACACCAGAGCTTGGATTGCATATGACATAGAAGAACTAATAACAATTTTGGCATGCTTCATCAAAAGCTGTCTGAAAATAAGATATGTAGATTCCGTGTACCAAAAGTGTTGCCTAACTTTTGGCACATGAATGAATTACAGAATATGGCATGGGTGGTCAAGTCTCCACCAAAGGCGATGTCTACAGTTATGGAATCCTCTTGCTGGAGATGTTTACAGGGAAAAGACCAACTGATGACATCTTAAAGGATGGTTTAGAACTCTATAAATATGTAGAGATGGCGTTTCCCGACCGAGTGTTGGATGTTGTGGATCCCCATCTTCTCTTATGGGAGGATCACCAGGATGCTCGAGGAGACTTTCTAAACAACAACGAGGCAAGGGTGGAAGAGCAGAAGTGCATGGTTCGGTGATCAGAATTGGTCTTTCATGTTCCAAGGAAGATCCAAGAGAAAGAATGGAGATGGAAAATGTCATAAGTGATACAAGTGCAACTAGAGATAAGCTTCTTAGAGCATGCCTGATGACGTGAAGGACTTTTAAGTGACAAGTATTAGAACATACCTGTTAGTTTTCCAAAAATAAATCACCATGCTTTCCTTTTCCTTCCCCTTCATAGCAGTTAGCATAAGTTGGTCCACGTGTAATCAAGTGCAGCCTATGCAAGTCAGCGTGTTCATCTTTAGCAAGTATACAGTAAGGCTCATGACCAAACAAAAAACAATAATCTCTGTAGTATATTCACCAGTGATAATGTTATAAGATGTCTTTTATTTATATTCTCTACATTTCTTTTGATGGTCTCCAGAATCTCTTTTAAAATTTTCCTTTTTTTTTGGTTTCTCGATATACATCTGTTAATTGCTGATGCAGAGACATAGTATGAAATGATTGCTGAAAAAAACCTGAAATTAAACATGTTATTCAGTTTGGCCTTTTGAAAAAAAAAAAAACCAGAGAACATAACAGCTTTTACCTCTCGCACCCAAAGCGAGAATCATACCACTAGACCAAATGCCCTTGGCAGTTGCATGACATGATCAATAATATAATAGGAAAATTTAACTCTTCTCATTCGCAACATTAGACTCCCCAAGCACAAACGTCAAAAGTATGAGTTCATCTTGCAAACTATTTCCAATTACGTGAAAATAAGAGGAAGGGGGTGGAAGTTCTCATAAAATTTAAGTTTGATGCTTAAATCAATAAAGAGAACCACAAAGAACTATGACTAATAGCGATCATATATCTAAATGATTTTTAGCTCTCTGATGAAATTAAGATTGTAGTGAAAGCTCCATGCTAAACATTTTGCAAAATCAATTTGCAAAAGCTCTATCAAAACTTTTTGTGCTTGAGCACTATTGGAGCACAATATTGATGGCCCTTCTCCAGCTTGGCACTTTCATGTTGCTATCTCTTCAAATCTTCTGCAGTGCACGTTTTGCACCATAGAAAATTACACAGATTTGGATGCTGTCATGTCATTATATCAAAAACGAAGAGTTATGACCCATCTCAGAATAAATCCATGATATTGGATGCTAGATATGATAGATTGCTAGAAGGGCAGCAACTGTCCATCTCAAAAATAGTTAATGTAGCAGCTATATGCACAGCTTTTGCAATCGTACGTATTATAGACGATTCTGACTCATATTTCAAGAGAAGAAATAACTATTATCTTCTTAATAAATCAAAGCATAGACTCTTTTCTCAATGAGGCTTCATACAGAAAGTCCCGAGGAGCTGAACTACAGGTACAATGGAAAATTTTGTCTTTTTGGTGGATGTAGCAGCTTGCTGAGCCAAAACAAACTGCGACAAAGACCTCTGGAGGACGTTGTCCACCTTGTTAGTATCTAGAAATCAATGAGACTTTTTTAGAGGCTCTGCTTGCTTTAGTTTCCTCTCTCTCTTTGGGAAGGGCAATGCGCATCCCAAAGAGTAGATGACAATCCAGAGGTCCATGGAGAAAATTAAATTCTTCTTGAAATACACCATAAATATGATATTTTGATACATGCCTGAAAACAGTACCTATCAAGATTATTATTCTTTAAAGTTAAGAGTTGAAACAATGACAGGAGATTAACTCAAGTCAAATTTTGCGTGATGCAGATAGTAGGACGCACAAAAAACAAAATCTCCTACAGGTATTTTAGTGCTCATAGCAACTTTCAATACCGACTCTTGACGTTCCCGTCTTCTCAATATCGTTCATTAAACTCCGATCAATCTTTCGTATGCGGATTTGTTTGGCAATTGCTTCTTCGTTCTCACACACACCGAGAGTAATATCTAAGCATTTCTTTATCCTTTAAAAAACAAATCTAAGCACAGTGGCATTCGGAATACGCTGTAATATCTTAGCATTTCTTTTCCTAAAAACAAATCTAAGCACAGTGGTATTCAGAAGACGCGGAGAGATTCTAAGACAAATAATACTTTTGAAGCGGCAAAGAATAAGTGCGCTGATTGTGAATAAGTTAGAATTCCATCTAAAGAAAATTCGTCCAGATTTCCCAAATAGCATCGAGACTGATCCATTCGTCAATTCTGCTGCCGCCAATGGACCACAAGAGAGCCTCTGTGAATTACCGACTTTAGTTCCTGAAGAGAAATCAGTCATGTAGATGAAAAGATCAGGTCCTTGATTGTAGTGTTGTTACGACCTCGGATATTCCAGCTAATTATCTCCAAGTAGGAGGAGCACCAGACGTAGGGTATCAACCATTCCAAAAAGAAAAAAACAGATTGTCGGGATGTGGAGTCTTGCAACCTCTCCGGACAAATTCCAAATTCCAACAGTGGGAGTTTAACCATCTTAGTTCAGCTAAAGCAAGGGGAATTTCTGTGGGGGTATTCCAATACTGCATCTGAAAGCATGTTCTATCCAAAAATCAAGGGGGAAAGTGGGGGGTTATTCCTCGCTCATTTGTCCAACTATCTCCTCTCTTAATATTCCACTTAAAACAAGTAAAATCAGATAGCAGTTGCAAAATAACATATTTCGACTTACCCTAGAACTAACAAAATAAACTAAAGAGGAAAACAGAGGAACAGAAAAAAAATATTCTCTCCCTACTTCACAGCCAAAATAGGATAAATTTGTACATATTGAGCATCCTAAATAATACTTATGTACGACTACAACCTTCTCACTTTTGAGCTCTAATTAGTATCAATACAATTTGTCTTTAAAAAGCTTCAATACACCCCATGTCACGATGACCCAATAAAGTTTATTTCCGTCCTAAGAAAGTTAATCACCTTTTTCTCATTCCCCTTATTGAAGACCATGTGGTAAAGCAAAAAACCGTTATCAATGGTGATCTTTCTCAGTCACATACTTAAAGCAGACTCTTCCCAAGGAAAGAGGCCTCTAGACAGTTCGCTGGAAATGCTTGAACTCTGAACGGATTTGTTGCGATGATCCTCTTCCCAGTAGAAATTGCATTTCGGATACACACTTTATCTCAAAAATTTGAAGAATTTAATGTGACTTAATCAGAAGAGATGGACATGAAATACTGCCTAATTTCACTGTTTAAATTTGGTCTCCTTTGTTCGAAAGAGTTCCAAGAGAGTGGATGGGATCCACCGAGAGCAGCACCATGAAAAAGAAGAATGCAATTGGATTGGGTTGGGATCCCCCGAGAGCAGCCTACTGATGCTCCATTGAGATGCGAAGTTGTTCTTGCCTCCCTAGCCTTCAAGATTGAAAGCTAAAATACACAAACATTCGTTATCTTCTGCACATAATTGCTTCCTTTCTAATGTTGCAGGCTCAGATTGGAACAAAATATGCAAGCATGTTCGTCTGGATTGGCACATGAACATTCTCAATCAACAATAATCTTAGAAAATGGCAGCTAGTTCCGCAGATGATCAATCTTAGGCTGCATTAATCATGGCATAGCTATACTGTGTTACCAGCGAAACAATAGCAGCAATCTGATAGTACCCCCGTGACTATATTATCCAAATTTAGAAAATAACATTCTCCAATTGGTCATTTGGAGGGACCATGCACAATTATTCATCGGTATTCATGACTCTGAAATGACAGCAATCCTAGATCACCATGATAGAAATTATCTGTTGGCACAGTCAAGTGTCTTGCATATAAGTGGATTCTCTCACCCAAAACCAGAAGTCATGGATCACGCTTAGGCTTTGTTGACATCTGACAACATAACTAGCTGACAACCAAAGGACTATGGAGTACAGAGGAAGATCTAAAATGTTTTGGTGCCAAGTGTGAAAAAAGTAGAGCCTGTTTGTCAATTGGGCAACACAACTGTTTGAAGTTCAAACAGAAGTACCATCCACATATGAGCAGACAGAAAATAAATGAGTCTAATGAGTATTGAATTACTCTATAAATGCCAATAAACAGCCTAAACTTTATTTAAAGTGACAGAAGCCAAAGGGAAGAGTACAGCTTTAAAAGACTGCATGATTTCAGAATAATGGCAAAAACTTTGAAGGAATTCAGAATTTTTCTCATACCGCCTATGCCAGGTCCTAATAACTCGAGTCAAAAGCCCTCTGTTAGTGCAAAAATTCGACCAGAAAAAGATGGAGGCAGTTTAGTAATAGCTGACTCGATATCCTGAAAAGCCAGTGCAACCACAAGAAGATATAACTTTAATAGTTAACCAACTAATAGATGCTTACTATGAATAGAATAAATAGATAACCTTCAGAGGGTAAGTGTCTGAAAATCAGCTGAAATATGCAGCACAAATTTCAATTGATAGCCATGAAAACTTTACCATGGAGAAACACAAATTTCAGTGTGTAAGTTCATGCATCACACATGCATGCACATGCACACGTATGCATGCATGCATGCACACACACACAGAGCATATTCACAGAAAAATATGGGGTGCATTTAGTAAAGATGTGCTTCTAGTACCATGACTACTGCACTCTGCAAAACTTCTGGTAAAATTAAATAAGGTATCAGAAAAAATTCTGCATGGATCAGACCTAAAACTTAACCATGACAAAAGATTGGTGCTTGCGAGATGAGGAAACTAAGGTATAGGAAGAAAATATAGTTAGAACACAGAAGTTCAGAGGGAGTTTGATATTCAAGGATGAATGATCAAGCAAAAAGACCAAAAGAGGTGGTTGTAAAGATATGAGCTCAGGCTTATGCAGAAACCTCTCTAGTTGCTGATGAAATGGTGGAGGAGTTTTAAATAGGGAAACAAAGGGAAGGGAATCTAGAGCCGAGTTCTTCTCCACAAGCCCAATCTTAATCTTCCCATGCATCAATAATGTTTCTGAGACAGTGAAAAACAACAGGTGGTTAGCGGTTTAATGAAGTGACCTAGGGTTGAATCCCACCTCCACGAGGACTTGGAGGGTTAGTGGTACTTGAGGGAGAGCTACCTCCATTTTTTAGCTCAATTCATTATCTACAGGCTCTTCTACACCAAAAAAGGGGATCAACGGGAGAAATACTCTACATATTTCTTGAGAATTTCCTCTGTTGAGCCAACAGGAAAATACTAAAGTTTCTTTTCCTTTTTTTTTTGTTTCTTTTGACTTAATCTCTAATTCATTTTCTGGGTGTCCAAATGAAGCTAAAGCAAAGGTTTGAGGAGCATAGGAGCATGCATGTTTCTTTGAGAAGAATGAATGGTGCAGATGAACTCATAAAAAATTCCAAGATTAAAATAAAGACAATTAAAATGATGCTTCTCCAAAATAATAGAAAGAAAGAAAATGCAAAGAAGAAGGGAGCTCACCTCTGATTGATATCGAGCTGAAAAATGGATTAGAAGGATAGCTTTGTTTTGAACTTCTCAGCATAACGTGCTAGCTGTCCAGTTTTAAGACATAAAGCAATAAGCTGAAAGTAGGAAACGAGATAATTTACATTAATACTCATATTTACATCTATCAAACATATGCAATAACCTCTAGCAAATGAGTATGACCAAATTCTCTCGCATGCTCTGTTGTAACAGCATCATCAACAAAAGTGCTCTGTAAAATTAATTAAAAAAAAAAAACTCATTGTCTAGCAGAAACCACTAAAAGAAAGTTTACATACAAAGGAAACTTAACCAACTCAAGAAAACAGCTAATATATCAGTTATGGAACTGATCCATGAAAACATCAGAAACATTTTAATGTACATAACTGGGGCTAAAGCCTGGTTCTAATCCCGCCTTATACCAAGTGACAACATGTGCATTTAATAATTGTGAATGTTGATAAACCATGTAGTAAAATTTTGCAGGCACCAAAGACAAGCCAGGTTATGCATGAGAAATACCGGACTTAACCTATTAACAGAATCTAATAAATAACATCACTACAGCAGCTACTAGCCCACTCAGCAAAGAGAGGGATAAAAAAGGTGTGAGGAGTAAAGAGTTCTAAAATTGAAGTTGAGCTCCTGCCCAGCAACAAACTGGTATGTCTCAGTTAAAGGTCTTTAGGTAGATCATCAAATATGAAAATCTGAAAAATTAACTTCTGACAGCACAGTTGCCAGGAATAATAAAAGACACAAAAGACATCAGCAGAATATATGCTCACAACCTGTCCAGAGGCCATCCAAGCTGCAGGAATTATCCTCCAGCAATTTGTTGGTGCTTAAGCATACATCTAACACCTTGCTTGATGGTGGAGAAAAACTAACAAACATGGTGGATACACCACCGTGGATACTCTTTTTGATGCGAATACCACCTGTGGATACTTGTCACCGGCAGCAGGATGTTTTGGGACAGAAGCACATCTCAAGCAGTTCGGCAAAACTAAACTTGATTGGCCCTTAGATGCTCTGCAGTAACCCAAACAAGAAAATGGCATGGGAAGGAAAGGAAGGATCGACTACAAAAGGGACTAATTTCTACCTATAAAACAAGTTAGTATCTGGAGGTCTCCATAGAAGCAGGCTCATTGCATTGATACAAACATTTGGAGATCCTATACATTGTTGATTTTTAAGTGAGATGTCTCTCCTCTATAACAATTCAAGAAATCAAGTTATAATGTTTTATGATATTTATCAGTATCAACAACATGGGCAAAGAATTGCATACAGGTGGAAGAAAGTGTAAATTTTTAGAATCTAAGCTTCCATGAAGTATAATTCGATGAAAGAAACCAAAAGGTTCACATACTAGTCAGCAACAAAGTAACATGGAAAATTAATTAAGGGTTTATTTTTTCTTTGAACTAGATAGTATCTCCTTTCAGGAAAATTAAAGGGAAAAAATCACCAACAGTTATCTTACTAAAAAAAGGGCAAAACATTATGAGATAAATCAATTTTATAGCCAATGCATGACACCTATTTTCTATAGCCAGCACTTTTTATCCAAGGAATGTATCAGAACGAGTCCCAGCGACCTTAATTCTTTCAAAATCCAAATTACAGACCAGCACACAGACACACAGTTTATGCTTATATAAACAGCAAGATGTCTAACTTTAGAGCCGTTTGAGAGCATAAAGAAACAGCTAGGTTGAAACTAACAGACATGGACTGCAAATATTTGTCCATCAAACAGACAATAGTTTATACCATGGTGTGAGCCAGGAGTAAGCAGAAGGCGGAGATTGCAATATCAAGAAACCAAAATTATAATAACATAGATGAGAGTAAAACAGGCACCTCCATGACAAGAACTCGTGATTTCAGTGCATCAGCATTGTCCGGGTCAACTATAAAATCTGACATGGTGTCTCCAGTGAAAGCTATTTCAGGTGTTGTCACTGTGTAAGTTATCTGCAAGTTGCAATAATGTTACAAAATAGCAAAACATTGCAATCACAAATTTGCCACAACATTTTCTGAAAAGCACCTGAAGAGCACATTATTTTTAGTTAAGTATTGTATGTATTTGCCAATTATAATTTATCTCTAAGTTTCTAACAAGACAGACCTCCACACCTGATAATCTTAAGTTCTTGATCTCATTTCCAGTAAGACCGGCATATTCTTGTTTAAGTTTCTGCTTTACAGAATAAATTACATAACCCTGCATTATTTACAGAGCAAACAAAAAAGTCAGTCCTACTCAAAAGATATAGAAATCATTTTTTGTCAATATATAAACTAGAGTAAAATAAGAAGAATTGATGATAAAGGCTAAAAATCACTTACCTGGCTCGGTATTACATGGTAAGTTCTAAATGCCTTCACTTTGAGGTCCTTCCTTATCTGAAACTCTTCACCTGTGGTGAGTAAATTCACGATAGCTTCAATTCATTTGGTTAAATGCAAACAATAAGCAATATAATGAATAACTACATTTTTTTCCGATTAAGATGGGACGTTACCCACATCCAAGCCTATAAGATTGTGCTTCAATTCAGAATGGTCCATTGCCCTGTGAACTTCAAATAGCTTTTCCACATTTCTTTATTGATACTGGAACAATATAGTTGGTGGCTTCATACTGTACAAGCCTCGTGTAGCAACATACATGGGCAGTCCTCCCTAATGTAACATAATGACAGTCAGGCCAGAACTGTAGATACAGCAAAGGAAAATGCACATGATAGCTTTAGCAAAATCCCATACTAATGAATATGTTTTGGTAAACACATTTCCATGTCACAGAATGTGATAGTGTCTGAAAAGAACGCATGCCACAATGGTCATTTTATCAAATCCTTAAGCAGCCTAATGTGACCAAATATATCAAAATGTTATTTGCGAAAAATACTTGCATATGCATCTTGATAAGCAGCTTAATATAGCCATTAAGTAACAGCAGCAAAAGTTTTGGGAGGTGAAATGCTTGCTGGACAGGCAAAGTTCGCTCCTTAATTGAAACACAGAACAGATAACAATCAAACTTAAATATAGGTGATCTCATCCTGTTAGGATGTGAATTATTCATAGCAATAAGTGTTGTGAAATATTGTAATAAAGAGTCCATCTGTGGTTCTGTTTTCTATTTTGGTGTAACATCTGTGTCGAACAGTCCTACTTCAATATTATCTTATGTTATGCATGGCTCAATTAAATTAGGATCGAGTTTGGTATACTTCTGAGGGGAACATCATTTATGCAATGTATGTGAGTCACAAACTCAAAAGCATCATTTACTCCAGAACTACTTATATCTGGCATCGCACATTAGACTTTCTAAAAGTATTTCTTACCCTGATAATCCTTTTCATATTTCTTACTGAAGTCTAGCATGTGCAATGCACATCAGAGGAATTACACGCAGCCAAGAACACCAATCTAATTAAAATATTTTTGGTTATTGACGTCATATGATAAATATAATTCCAATTCTGGAGAATTGCAGTTTTCTTCTTTCTCACTTTCAAAAATCAGAATTAAACAATAAGAATATAGTTATGTAAATAAGAGTAGGCATGGCAAGTCCATACATGCAAGCCCACTGCATACTGCATCGAACCTTGCCAGTGAAGTGGCTCAGGACTCGAGAATCTAAATTTAGAACTAGAATAGACATGTCATACAATTCTAGAAAGCTCTGCAAAAATATAAAATATATTTTGGTAGATTAGTACATATTTTGAAGACCATGTTTGACAGAACACGAGAAATACAGTCAAATTGGTTGTCTGGGGAATGATCTTCCTGGAGAAGTCAATGCACCAGTCTAGAGCTGAATCCAAAACTTAAACAAAATACTAATAGACTGAAAGAAATATATCTGCACAAATTATAGAAAACAATATTCTTCGAACAAAAAGTAAAGCATTACATATCCATAACCAAGGACATTGGTGCATTACATCATCATGCAAATGCAAGAAAGAAGAGGAAAGAGGGGGAGAGGGGAGAGGGGAGGGAGGAGGGGGGATGTGGGATCAGGAACCTTACAATGTGGTCCATGTGGCCATGGGAGATGCAGAGAAAATCCTGGGAGATGGCTCGTTGGGGACATCTACCAATGTCAAAAGCCATTTTGAGTGTGGGAAATATCACACATGTTTCTTGCCCTCCAATTGATAATCCCTCAACTGGATACCCCTCGATCTGTAAACCTTTCTTTCCTTTTGGTGATGAGTCACTAGATGGCCCTTCACTCTTGTTGGTACATTTCCTACTCCCCATTGCCGTGTCTAGTTGTACCCAGCACCCGCTTTGTTTTCTCTTTGATGCCTGTTTGGATGGATTCAAGAAGTCATAAACTGATTAGAAAGTTGGAAAAATGAATTACAATCATCAACAAGTTCCAAGTCAAGTGAAAAGCAGTTTGTTTTGAAGGAATAATATCAAAAAAGTACATGAAAGCATGCAAAACAAATAAGTACAAACAAAATCCGTGTGGCTATTTATATAGGGTCAACTGATGTGAAGTACATAAATATTGAGAACACTACATGCAACAATAAATGGATGTGAAGTATATAAACAGTACTTTAAGTTTATGAAAAGCATGCATCTGACATTATTATGACATAAGGTTTTTTCCTTACTCCTGTACAATTTTTGGATCAATAAATCTCTCTATATTCGGTAAAACAGAGACAAAAGTAACTAATTGGAAGTCTAGTGGTAATTTGAGAATCATTAGGAAGACAAGAGCATTAGCACTTACCTATTTTTTATTAAGTTATTAAGTAAAAAGACAGTACAACTTTCATTATTTATATCAGAAGAAAACAATTAGACACCAGAGCTAGTAAGGTGTTAAGTAAAAAGACAATACAACTTTCACTATTTATCTCAAAAGAAACCAATTCACTTATGATCATTTACTTGAACTCTCATCAAAACCCAAATTCAAACTTAAAGGACTGCATCATAAAATCATGTGGAGGCAAATGTTTTTAGAGCCCATAAATGCAATGCCATAGTTTCAAAAACTACTAGGACACAATGGTACGACCGGTACCATTCCAATGCAAAACCAGCATCAACATGGGTGCTGGGCTGCTGAAACCAGCTTACTAATACATATCGGCTATATCGATCTATCCATTGCATATCAGCAGACTGACTACCAATCTATGCGAGTAATTTTTCAATATTTTGAAGTTGCTGGTTTCAGTAAATTCCATTGATACTAGTACCATATTGATACCATACCATTTCAATGAAAATTGGTGCGATATTCTGTACTGATATTTAACACCTTGTGTGATGCCACACAGGTTAAGTAGCTACCAAATTCAAAGAACCTCAAAAGGGAAGAAAACAATAACAGCAGAACATGCAAGCAATTGAATACAACCTGTTTTTCTCTTGATTGCATGATATATCAGATCTCAAAAGGAAGAAAGAAAAAAGAAATGAAAAGGCCCTAGCACCAGTAACACTTCCAAATATTATATCTCAAACCTTGAGAGAAGAAAATAAACCAACAGCGTGAGGTTGTGCAAAGAGAGTAACAGCAAAGAAATTTACCAAAGCTTTCTTTTTGTTTTCCTAATTATAGAATGTCTTTTCCCACAACAAGGTATAAAATACAAGACAACAAAGTAACCACATGAATCAATAAGATTTGAATAAACCTGCACTCTTTGATTCAATGGGATGGGACAAACTCTTTACAACAGTTATATATAGCATCAACCATTTAGCATCTTCTTGAATAATTTGAAACCCAGCAAGTGATCAAACCCAATAAAATTTGTGCTTTCTGGCTTTTCCTAATCCAGTACACTGTCAAGTAGTGACTTTTATAGTTTGTGTTGAACATCAATAAGGAATTGTCTATCAAGACCTTTTGTGGACTACATACGCGTTTCATAATGGATTCTAATAGATCACCTTAGACCTAGTCCAGAATGTCAAGCATAATGAATGATCAGTTAAATCAGTCGGATCGAATTACTTTTCTTTAAAAAATCTGTCTCTGTGCTGTAGACAGGGAAAGGGATGTAAAGAATTTTCCACCATGTAGAGAGGTTCGTACTATACATATTATCTCGTAATTCATATATTTTGATCAAGAAATTAAACCACATATCCAAAAGTTATTACAAAAAAAAAAAAAACAAGACATGGGAATCCCTCAGCCATCTAACCCTAACTCATGATCTGTTCCTAGAAACCAGTTCAAGCCTAAAGATCATCTTCTTTCATTTCTTGTATAAAAGAAAATCAGGGAGCTTCCCAAAATTCGATCTTGCTGATGTTCTAAGCAATAAAATGTGTAACTATATAAACAAACCGTTTTCCAGCTATCGCTGATCTCCAAATTTTCAGGTTCTCTTTAATTCCATCATCAGATTGGTTCCCGTGTTTCATATTTTAAGCTCTTGAACATTATAATCCCTAAAACGACAAACGAAATCCAAACCCCATCAAGATCGATTCTCGATGGATCTCTCCGTCACAGATGTTCTCGTACATTAATAAATGGAAAGAGAAAACCTAAATCCAAGCACCGAGTCCTC
This sequence comes from Elaeis oleifera, assembly GCA_000441515.1. Taxonomy (NCBI): domain Eukaryota; kingdom Viridiplantae; phylum Streptophyta; class Magnoliopsida; order Arecales; family Arecaceae; genus Elaeis; species Elaeis oleifera. The sequence continues at coordinate 328,591 of KE504825.1, forward strand.
GGTTGATTCTCTCCCCATTTGTTGATTCTTGGATGAGAAAAGGCACTTACCAGTGAGCGAGGGAGGAAGAGAAGGGGACGGAGATGGAGCACCGTCGGTTGGAGAAGGGACAGGGCCGAGAGAGATCGCAGCGCGAGTTTGGGAGATCGGCCTTCGAACGTTGAAGCACCTGAAGGAGGGACGACGGGAGGAGCCCCGAGGACAGGCGACTCGAGTTGAGATGGTGGTGGCTTTAAACGAATCGCGAAGGTCGCCTCTCTGATAAATCCACCCCGCTCCTCGATGGTACCCATCTCTCACGCTTCTCTCATAGTCTTCCGCTAATTCTTAAACATTAAAATATTTGGACTAGAAAAGGAGTTACAATTCCATTTATTCTAAATGGAATTTCTAAAATGCTCAAAAAATTTTTGCCCAATTGGTGCATATATTTTTGAGGTTTTTTTTGCATGCCAATTGCTTGGTAAAAAGGAAAAATCAGAAAAATGTTTCTACATTTTCTCAAATAATAAATAATTTTTTTATATTTTCTAAAATAGCTAGGAAATTCCTAAGTGGAAGAAATATTTCCTAAGATAATTAAGAAGAGGTTTTCTTACATAATTTTTTCCTCTAAAAAATTTTAAGTATATGGCTTTATATAATTTTTTCTCATAAATTTTTAAAGATAATTGACAAGAGTCTAATGCCTAGTGATATTTTTAATGTTTTCAATGTGCTATGAAGACTCTAAAGGGATGGATTCAAATATTTTCTAAATTTTATGTTTCTAAAATAATTTGTACATTGCCTAAATAGGTCTCAATAAAAATTAGATAAGGAGTTCTGAATTTTTAAAAATAGTTAATGAAAATTTTATATTTCTATAATAATTAAAAATTTTGTATGAAGGAAATTATTTTTAAAATAATTAAGAAGTAGACTGCTTAAAATGATTCTTTTTTTTGAGAAATTTGTAAGTGGATGACTTCAAATATTTTTTTCCTAAGTTTTTTTTGAAATAATTAAGAAGATTATATTGCATGGTGATATTTCTAACAGCTTCTGATGCGTAGGGGCTTTGTATGGGAACTCTAAGTGGATAATTTTAAATATTTTTTAAATTTTTGTGCTTTCTTAAAATAAGTTAACTTAGAGATAAATATTTTTTCTAAAATAATTTCTATGAGGGGACTGTAAATGGACGCCTTTTTATTATTATATTTTTTAAAAATAATTTTAGATACTTTTAAATGTATTTCCAACATAGTTAGATAACTTTAATATAAATAGATGCGTTTAATATTTTTGGATAATTTTAATATATCTAACTTTAAATATTTTTAAAATTTCTATAGTTTCCTGAGATAAGTTATGTATGGGGGTGAATAATTGTTTTTAGAATAATTTTTATGTAGGGACTATAAACAAACATCTTCCTATTAATGCATTTTTCTAGAATAATTTTAGATAATTTTAAATATATTTGTGACATATTCAGATAACTTTAACATATGGTTTAAGTAACAGATGCAAAGATGAGAAACGAGTGACCAGCTTGGTTAGATGGTAGACTTGATTGGCACCGAACCTTCAACCACTTAGTAAAGCCTCAATTCCAGATCTCAATTTCCACAAACTCTGGCTTCCGGCCTGGGTTAGATAAGCATGGGTATCGATTACGAATAGAGATAGCCCCCAGACCTCTTTCAAGAATTAAATAAAAAAATATTGACCGAATCAAACCGAGATTTCGATTCGTATCGGTACCGGCAACCGGCCGAGATGCTGAGATATCTGGTGTTACAAAAGGCGCGGCAAGCATGATCTCCCGCCTCGTAATTTATCGATTCTCGTGCCGCCGCCACCGCAATGTTAACCCGGTCGAGGTGGTCTAGCAGGACCTGGGTTGGGCTCGCACCGATATTTGCGGCAAAAGTCCACTCGGCCCCGCTGTGCAGAAGGGGACTTTCTTGCAACTTCGGGTTCTCATCGAGCACCCCCGCTCCCTCTCCCTCTCCCGGCTAGGGTTTCGTCTCGTCTCGAAGGCGAGGAGAAAGAAGAAGAAATAATCAAAGGAGAAGCTCAGGGTTTCCTGGGAGACCAGATCGATGGCGATGCACGCAGGAATGGGGCTCTCCAAAGTCCTGCTTCTTGTCGGAGCAGGTGATTCGCACGCCTCGTATCGCCTTTCATTCTTGTTTCTTGATCGATACGAGTTCTGGTTCGTGTCATCTGATGGTCTTCTGATCGTTCTATCTAGGGTTTACTGGATCGATCGTGCTGCGGCATGGCCGGTTGTCTGATATCTTGGCTGAGCTTCAGGTCAGACACTCCACCACTATTTCCCTCGATTCGATTTAGATTCTCTGTCTTCGCTCTTCACCACTGTTTCATTCAGATTTTATATGGCTCTCCAGATGAGATGGTTTTCTTTCATTGATTTCTTGACAGTGTTTGGCAACGGATTCTTGAAAGATTAATAGCCGATACATTGATTTTTTTTTTGATAATCATAATTGTCGAGTGATTCTATCAAGCTGATGTAGCTGTTTGACATCTTATGGGAAGACTTGGGGATTAAGATTTAGTTTCGCACAATTGACATGCAGGACATGCTCAAGGGATTTGAAAAGTCTGCAGAAAAGGCGGGCACTGATTCTGAATCAAACGATGCCATTACTACGCAGGTGATTCTTGTATTATGTCCTGATATACTGTCTATCCTGGTGCCACCTAGTTACAGCTGTTTGATGGTTGCAGTGAATAATTTTAACTGCTAGTTAAAATTGCTTCAAGGTTACCCTATACATGATCAAACCGTAGTTTGTACTTCCTGGTGGTATGGGTTCTTGATGTGCATGGGGCTTTGCCAATGCGAATATACATTGATTGTCATTATTATCATAAAATTGGAATTTAGCTTGCTTCTATCCTTATATATAGACTCATTATTTATTTTATTTCATTGTTTGAATACTTTGGAGCTTGGAATAATGCTCTAGAGAATAGAAATTCTCTACTAATATATATATATATTAAAATGGAGGCTCTGTGTGGTAGAGCCTCCATTTGACATGTGGGACTTTGGAAAACTAGGAGGGAGCCATGTGGAGAAAAAATCAAATCGTTGAATGCATTTCGAGGAGCCGCAAAGGCATCCGAGATTTGGGGGGAGTGGCGGCATCTGAGTTGAGAGCGGTCGGAGGAGGAGGGGAGGAGGACGAGGAGAGGTTGAGATGTTTGACGGCAACGGACTTACCATGTTGTCAGGGAGGAGGCCGTGGTAGATCTCGGTGGAGGCATCGAGGAAGACCTCGATGGAGGGGTCGAAGGGTGTAGTGGTAGAGCAGAGGCTGTGGAAGGAGAAGCGACGGAGGGAGGAAACGGCGGGGGAGTTGAGGGGGAGGGTGCGGTCACAGGCACGAGCGTGGTGGAGGAAGCAGTAGAGGTAGAAGAAGAGGAAGAGGGCGAGGATGACAAGAGGCCTTTGATGCGGGAGGAAAGAGGCTCTTTTCACCAAGGGAGTCGTGCGCGTGATATAGTGGGGAGAGCTTTTCTTGATCTCTGCCTTGCTTTATTCGAGTTCCGAAGCAAGGGTTTGGAAGGTTTTGGCGATTCAAAAGAGAGGAGGCTTGATTCTCTGATGGAAAATGAGTGGGTTTGCCTTCAGATCGAAGTAAATTAGGGTCTTTGTGCTTGGATGTGTGGTCGGAGGCAGTTCACAAGGTCTCAAAGTGGTGCTCTTCCAGTTGGAAGGGATATCGGGTGCACACCAGTTTCTTTGTTTTTGGGGTTCAAATCCCACTTTATCGCCTGATCTTTGATCTTTTACGAAATCTTTGGAGGCCGGCTTGAAGCAATTCAGAGGCCATTCTTGAAGGATTTGTAAATATCTGAACTCTTATTTCTTTAGAAAATTTTGCTTCTGTTTTTTTTTTGGGGGGGGGTAAGAAAAAAGCGGGCGTTTCTGTTAGTAAAAGTGCCCTCCCCTGGCTTTTAACTGATTCAAGGATGCTTCCTTGAACCCTAAAGCCAGCAACCAAATACCCGTAGTAGGCTTCTGTTATGTCTATTAGAATCCCTCATCAGGCTATCCTTACCCTTATCTCGCAATCATGGCAAGGTTTTCTCGATTATCATAGGACCGATATCGGAAAGAGAAACAAAGAAGGAAAGAGAAGGAAAGAGAGAGACTGGGAGAAGGGAAGTATTGGTCTTGAGTTCCTCCCTTTGCTTTGCTTTGCTTTTGGTCTCGAGAATCATTTTGAAAGCAGTGAGAAGAGAAGGCCACGGCAGTGGCGGTGAGGAGTAGTGGAGGTACACGGTAGAGCAGGTGGAGGCGCTGGAGAAGGTCTATGCTGAGTGCCCAAGCCAAGCCTGATGCGCCGTCAGTAGTTGATCCGTGAGTGCCCGATCCTAGCCAACATTGAGCCCAAACAGATTAAGGTATGGTTCCGCAATCGAAGGTAAGAGCTAGGTGGAATGGCAAGGAGATGGACTTGGTTAATCATATTGTCTCTAAATTTATGAATTTTGTTCGTAGTTTCTTGGAATGACAAGGTTGGAGTGTTTGAGATTCTTAGAAAGCCATTTTCTTTAGGTTACCATGCTGATGAATGGTTTTCTTTTGAAAAAAAGTTTAAATCACTTTCTTCAGTTTTCTTTGAAAATGAAGCTCTCTCAAATTTTTTTAAGAGAAGCGTGTGATGAAACATGAGAAAAAAAGGAAACAAATGCAGTAAGCAAGGGAAAGTAAGCAAAATTCAGATGATAATGGCACAATTTTTGCACTAACCCTAGACATGGTATCCTTTACAAACTTTAGGATATTGGAAGGCGGCATGATGGCTGTGGGAGGCTGGGCTTGGCGGGGACAGCGGAGTGAGAGGCCATAAAGGCATCCCATGCATCGCATGGGGCTATAATCTAGTTATAATAAACTCTATTAACATTTTGCTTTGGAAATCCATTATCTCAACCATTTAGGTGTATGATTGGAGAGTAATTCCTTGGAAATATTTGTGGATCTCTCGGTTGTCCCATTCCCCATCATACTCATCCATCCAAACCAGCCCAAATTACCATTCACTGCATCAACCATCTTCATGATGGCCACTACCTCAACAATCACAATCAGCACCATAGCCACCACCATCACTACCACTGCTACCAAGACCACCATGAGCACTACCACCATGCCACAACAATCACCACCATCATCGCTACCACTGCAATCACCATAATCATGGTGGTGGTTGTGGTGATGGGGATTGGCTGGAGCAGGAAATGAGGCTAGGTTGCTAGAGGGGGTCAATGTCACCCAGAAGACAAGTGGAGGAAGACAAAGATTAGGGTGGGATAGAATGAGGGTTGGGTAGTCGTCAGGGTTCATCAACAGTCATTGGCTGATTCAATGAATTGGTTGCCATCACTAGAGGTTGGGTTGGGATTTGAGGGGAGGGTGGAGGGCGAGAGGACGAGAGAGAGACCAATGTTGTCCTTGTCACCATCATTGGTGGAGGTGATGAGGCTGAGAGCGGAAGGTGACTAAGAAGATGGATTAGGGTTGTGGGTGGGGTTTCATGGAGTAGGAGTTGTGTAGGGTGGGTGGCAATAAGAGACTCCAAGCATGATAATGATGGAAAATTTTGCACCTTAGGAATGGGGAATGAAAATGCTGTGGAATTAACGTTGTTCAGAGTATTTTCTCATTCTGAAGGAGATACCTATACACAAGTTTGGAAATTTTACAATGGGCCAAAAATTTCTGGAGTATATGCCAGGTAATTCAAGGTATCCAGACACCTGCTTGCTCATTAATTTGTAGGTCAATCTATTTTTGGTGTTCAATGGTATTGAAGACATTGTGAGTGGTAGGGATTCTGCCATTATCATCTTAGTTGAAGGTATTTGCATTAAATCTTAAAATTTGTCATGTGTGCATATATAGCTATGTGTGCAGACACAAATCTTGATCTTCATAGTGGCAATTTTTGATAAGCTTTCTGTCATCATGGCTTATCTTCTAGATATATCTCATCTTGATTTTTTTTGACTTGATAAGTGCTATTTATGTTATTTAATTTCTACTGAACCAATTGTAAGGTGATAAGGTGTCATTGCTATGATTGGTAGGTCCGTCGGTTGGCCATGGAGGTTCGACAACTTGCCTCTGCACGTCCAGTTACTGTTCTCACTGGTTCAGGCCAAGCAGGTATCTTTTACCATTTAATATGAAATTTGAACTAACATTTAAAGGATGGGATTAATATATACCTTTGCAGTTTCCTGCAGATTAATAAAAAGAATGCAGCAATATATAGTTGTTTGTCTAGCTACTTGATGATAAAAATTTGCATTAGTATAAAGAAATATCCCAGTTCATCAAATATTCTGCTTGTTGAATGTTGCAAATAGCTTCATCTTTGGTTACATGCTTTGGCATTTCATTTAATGTAGAATTTGAAATTATCTCTTTATTCTTGTTAGATATTGTTGATGTAACTTTCTGCTGGCCAACAATTTTGTTGAATTGTTCTATATCTTTCAAGAAGATTGTTAGATTATTTTATCTTGAGAAATTTACTAATTTAAGATGTTCCACTTCTACCAGGAAATGTAACGTCACTTATAGTGCCAGCTGCAACCTTGGGTGCATTAGGCTATGGGTACATGTGGTGGAAAGTATGCCTTATCATCATCCTTTCTCAATTAGTAGTTTTTGGGATATTAGATGTAATAATTATTTGTTCATTCTAGATTCATGTTCTTTTGTTTACTGTTAATATTTGTCAAAATATACATATACTTCGAGATAGTCTGTCACGAGATACATCATGTTCTCAAAACTGATTCTTTTAAACCAACTTTAAGCATTTATGTTGTTGAAACCTCAATAATGTGACAGTTGGGAGGCTTACTTTTGCCGGTTGTTCCTTAGTTTGCAATCATTTGAAGTTAATTCTAGTTTCTGATTTTGAGTTGGTACCATTAATGTGATTGACTTTTCCCTTTATCTTGTTTAAATTTATTCAGGGCATCTCCTTTTCTGACCTTATGTATGTTACGAAGCGCAACATGGCTAATGCTGTATCAAACCTGACAAAGCATTTGGAACAAGTCTCTGATGCTCTTGCTGTAAGTATTAGATTTATAGTTGCTGTTTTCTTGTTTAGCAATGCTTAGCTGTCATTTGAGCAATTATGTTTGCATATCTTTTCTTTATACCTTCCGAAGTCTGATTGCTGAAATCAGCTAAATGATTGATGGCGTTACTAATAATCTAGCCATTTCAAACAGTTATAAGTTTAGTACATCATCTTTCCTTAAAGGATAGAATTGTTAGGAAGGAAAATAAATAAGGGAGAGTGGGTGAAGTGATGGGGTGTGGTTGCTGTATGCATGGAGGCGCTAGTCTGAGTTGCCTGACAAAGCACAGATACTGTTTCAGTTTATTGCTGCTACACAAGAGGGTTGTTTTGAGTTTCTCCATGGCACACTCTTCTGTTCATGCTTACTACAGTATGAGTTTTAAGATAATTTCATGATCCTTTTAGCAATGAATAAATTGGGGATGTCTACTAAAGTTTTACTGAAGGGGAGTTGGTATAAGAGAATTGATGGCTTTTGGTTCCATGGTACACCTAATCTACTTGCTGTAGCTAATTTCAGTGACTTCATGTTTTTGAAAGTTTTAATAGAATGCCAGGGATTTTATTGATTTAATGAGGGGGCCACTTGCTTATGTGGTACTTTCATAATCTCTAAGGGCAAAATGGACCTTGCTGCTAGCCACTTGTGACTGGTTGAGTGGGCAGCTGTTATCAATGGTCTTATGAGGACTAGAATTGATTACTAAGAGAATGATTTTGGAGCTCTTATGTTGTAGAAATTTTAAGTGGACTGATTTTTAGTTGAGAGTTAAAATTATTAAACTTGTGTCCTATAAATTTGGGCTGTCTATGGATTGGGATCCATATGGTTCTGAAGTTTGACCTGAACAGTGGATGTTTTGCAAGTTAAAAGGAGCTCCTTTTACTTGAATTATCAAAGCTTGCTACTTTTCTTAATGCCTTACTAGAGAAGATCCTAGATAACCAGTAATGGAGCTTATCATAGGAACAGTTAATTTATCTTTCAAGATAAAATGGAGTTTCAGCAAGCTATTTCTAGTTGTTCTGCTTTTCCAGTTCTTTTCTCTCATTTGTTTACCTTCCCGGTTACACTGTATTATTTGTTCCTGCGTTAACTTAGTTGAGAATGTTGTTAGACTTTTCTAAGTATGGTATTAAGGCCAACAAAAATATTCAGTACTTTTGTTAACATCCTGTAAGCATGGGCTTCTCATACATCATTTGTATGTATTTACACAATCACATGCATCGCTAAAAGTTTTTGCTTCTTTCTGCAGAAACTAAGAGGCATCTGACCCAGCGAATTGAGGGCCTGGATGGAAAACTGGATGAGCAAAAAGAGATATCTGGTCAAATAAAACAGGAGGTAGAATTGTTCTTGGTGCCCTAATATTATTGTACGCTTGCTGACATTTGTGTTTGTCTATCAAATTAGCATATGTGATTCTTGAATATGAAGCATAGCCCCAATAAGGTGCCTTCTGATGATTCAATGTTCCAGGGGTTTTTTAGCATTTTGATACTACCTTTTAGTATAAATGTTTGCTTTTGCATCTGAACTCATATGAATTGTTGGCCACTGTTGAAACAGAAGCGCACAAGAAAGTTGCCACTTGTTGCTTTTGGTTTGTAAATGCATGCTTTTCATAGCTTCTCAAGCCCTTTATGTCTTACCAAACAGGTTACTGATGCTTGTGGCAGACTCGAGAATATTGGTTTTGAGTTAGACAACCTCCAACGATTGGTTTGGGGTCTGGTAATCATCTCTGTCAAAGTCATGCTGTGCTTAACATTTTTTCACATGTTGTGAAGTTCATTTTTTGATTCATGTTGATTATGTTCCTTTTTGCAGGATGAGAAGATGAATGCGATTGAGGACAAGCAGGTGTGCCTTTGTCTTTGTAATCTTTTTAAATGAGATTATGAGATAATCTGAATGTAGCATGGGAATTTAAGATTTTCTATTTTTTTGAGAATATTAGAAGTTGACAGGAATAAGCTAGGGATATGAATGCAGGAATAATTTTTTGGCGAATTCATCGCAGACATACTCCTCGTGATAATATTTTCACTGAGGGATGAAATGGCCACTGCATCTTGTCACTTCATGTCAGAATTTCCAATGCTTAGCAGTAATTGATGATCAACTTCTAATCTGAAAGCTCAGGGATTTGCACTTGTTGCGTGTTATGTCTGACACAATTCCATGAACATGTGGTCACAATTGTCCATTTCGTGCATGCAGCTGTCTATTAAGCTGATCACCTCAAGGGTTGGTGACATTTACCATGACTGTATCGTGTAGCTTCTTCATACTAATGTCCATTATTCTTAATTTGGTTTATGATACTGGATGAGTTTTAGAGGAATATTAACTGTTAGATATCTCCAGTGCTGATGCTATCTAGAGGGTTCAGCGAAAAGCATCTGTGCTAAAGCTAATTTCCAAGTCTGAACGAAGATTTAGAGGTTCTAGATTTGCGAATTATTGTTAGATGGTTCTAGAGGCTCTTTGTACCCACAATATACCTGCAGTCAGGTAGCTGGACCTGTTTTTTTGAACAATCATGACCTACATTCAGCAAGACAGGGGAAAGCTTCTTGAAACAGGCAACTATGCAGATCATTGATAATTGAAGGATGACAATCACATTAAATGATAACAAAATCCATGTCAACGCCTTATTCTCCCAGGAATGGCATAAGAGATATTCCTGGACTAAGTTTTAATCTCTTCTTTACTGAACTTGGAGAGATGGGGTGTTTCTTGTTTCTGTTTGTGATAATGCACTGCCCAGTCTGATTGTAATGCTTCAGCCTCTCTACTCTGGCAACTTTAATTTCTTAAAATGCTAAACTGCTCACATTTGATATTGTTCTTGCATGTAACCTATTAACCACATCATAAACCATGATGACCATGGTAGCTGCTTTCATTTCCATTATCTATAATATATTAATTACAGTTGCTCAATTCAACTTTCTTTTGGTTGCTGTTCCTCTAATTCCACTGGCAACATTGTGACTGCAGAATTTTGCTTGTGCTGGTGTTATGTACCTTGTGCGATATGCTGAGGGAAGGGTGGAAAGATGCCCGAATTTCTGCAGGTAATACTCATTGTTTATATGCTAATATTTCATGATTTTGTTTTATTTCAGTTTTTTTCATTCTGCAATCGGATGTTTCTGCTGTAGCATATGTATTAAAATTTTGCAATGGTTTGGTGTTTTTAACATAACATTAACAAAATGCTTAATCCTTGTCCTTGTCCCAACTATTTGGGTTATGGATCCTTCTTTGTCAAGCAATCCAATTGAGGAATTTGGTGCTCTTTAACATAGATATTCTTTATTTTAACATTCTTTATTATTTGTGCACCAAGGTTTTAAAACTGCCAGAATGGAATGGTACACGCAGTAATGTAATGTTCCAGCAGAAACTGACACCTGTAGAAAGCATGTCTGTAAGGGATGCAGTCCTGTATCGTGTGTTGGTAACTGGTACTGTACCATGCATTGGTAGTGTACTGATTTTTCAAAAAAAAACCAGCGCACCCTCTGCTATCAGTTTTTAAACCTTGTTATCCACATTTGTTTATTTATTTATTGATCAAGGCAATGGATGCCAAGGATATATAAAGTACTCATTAAAGACTGAATGTCAAACTTGCTTTGAAGTTGTCAGGTATTTGTTTCTGCATCTATGTAGTTTGAGCCTTGAGAACTGATTGTGTTCTAGCACATTTCAGGCACATCAGATACTGTATTTGGCACAAAATAATCATGACAAGTAATAATACTTATAAATATCTAGATAATGTTAATATATTCAGTGGTAATCAGTTCTGCACTGTAATTTATCCTTTGCAGTTCTAGATGGTTAGAGATAAAGTTGCAGTTTTTGAAACTTTAACCTCTATAATAATTTAACTTCCTCATTTCTCTGGTAGCCTCTATGTTTATTTGTGGCCTCTTTGTTGATATGCTTATGGCCCCTATATTTCTGACTGATAATTGCAGACTCTTCTTTAGAATGAAGATCTGAGCCTGTTATTGCTAGCTAGAAGCCTCGATTAGGAAACATTGGGTATCTATTGGAAGTTTTGGTTCCATAAGCTTTTTTCGTCTGCAGTTTGGAAGAACCAAAGCACCAGTCTAATGTTTTTATATACATATCTATGTGAGTATCTACATGTATATGTGTACGTGCACACACACACACACAAACACATACTTACATATTATATAAAATATCTACATGTATATAAAGTATGATTTATATACATATCTATGTGAATATCTACATGTATATGTGTATGTGCACACACACAAATGCATACTTATGTACATCGTACATTCAAAGAAAATAAATTTGCAGCGTAATGTACATATATTATATATGCAAATATCGACACACATGCACACACACACACATGCACACCCTTATTCTTCTACTAAGCATTGGTTCAATTACAGTATGGTACAGCATTGCTCGATATGGAACTGTATGCACTGGTATGGCAAACCTCGTGCAGAGTTTGAGTTCTAAGGATATCTGTTGTTAGATATTTTACAATCAACATATATTTAAGTATTGATTGTTTTGCAAATTTTTAGATGGAAGAAAATGAGGCGAGCACTTTTTATTGTTTATGACACTCCATGCTATTTTTAATGCTTGCTTTCTCCTTCACTACCTTTTATCCCATTTTTCTGATGCCTTCATTGATACCTCAGTCTCCTTTTCTAAAAGGAATGTTATTTCTTTACAACTGCACATAAGGTAGATTATACCTAGGACCAAGGTATGAAAAAATGCCATGTATCATTGCCTTGCATTGTTGTGCCAAATGGGCACATACCACCTAGTATCAGTTGACCATGAGTAGTTAAGGGGTGCATTGCATATGTACCATGCTGATACATGACCGATACTTTCCTATACTGCATTGCGTCAGACCTTGCCTAAGATGCAAGTAGAATCCAAGAGTGTGCAAATCTTTGGTCCATCACTGAGGAGCTTGGTGTTCAATTCAATTTGTTAAAAATATGCCTTTGCCCTTGGACATGGTTAGGGTTGCGTAAGAGTACGGTTCAACATAATACTTGTCCATGAGGCCATATTGGATGCTTGACCACCTTGAAGATGCACAGCTGTGACACATTCACATGTGCATGCAGGCATGATATTTGATTCCTCCATGGGTACCGGTCCTTTATTGTTGCAGTTGCTATTCCAGTGCACCTGTCAAAGTTGTGGTTTATGCCCTGCCTATATGTCATCTTTTACTCTTTGAATTCTGATGTTCTTTGCCAATTATCAAAAGTTCTTCGAGCTGAATTGCATCAAGAGAATTTACAAGGGGATAGCCTAGCTTTCTTTAATTGTACCTTTTCTGTGATGATGATGAGCATGCAGAATTAACCGCAAAGATATTGAGTGATGAGTTTCTGATAGTTGAAAGAACTGCCAGTTTGAGAATTATGAATCTATAGTGAGGCTGTTACATCAACCTTTGATTGCCTTTATGATGGGAAAGATATAGTCTGTTGCATTTTCTCACATGCGGGGCACATTTAAATATATGCATACACATTTATATTTATAAAAGAGGAAGATGCCACCAGATTGGAATTTGATGTGGATAACACAGCCATGCACGTAGGTCCAAAATGATACCTCTAATGTATATGGAAAATAACTTTTTGTTTGGTATATATTACTTTTACCATTGCTGGAACTATCAGACTTATTCTCTTTACTTATCATAGGCTTGGTGATTCCACCGATCACGCTTGTTCTATTTATTTTGTAATTACAACTTTCTGGATCTTTTCTTATGGCTTCCATCAATGTGGTAGATCTTAATCTCTTTCCTAATCCCAAGATCTTCATTTGACACGTATCATCTCAACTAGTTCTCAATTGCTTTATCTTAATTGGTGGAAGGACCCATTTCTTACCTTATTCTTTATAATTTGGTCACTGAATTCTCATCTTGAGCAAAGTCATATTGTATGCTTAGTATTTCTCTATGATCTTTCCCAAAGGCATGGGCTGATCGCATGACACCTGAAAGATCTTTTCCACTTTATTGTGGATGGCTTAGTCTAGCCCTTCATACTTCTGAATGTCAAACTGAAGATCATTAAAGTGATCAGACCATTTATCTCTGCCATTTTACGAGAACCATACTTTCATTTTATTGCTACCTACTTCCAATCAAATTCAAGCCTATACTCGTTTCATGTGATCATACGTCAAAACATACAACGCTGTGCCTTTTCTTGAATATCAACATTAAGTTTATATGTGATCAGTGCTAAAGTCAAATGATCTATTGAATTTCTTAATTGGTTATTGTGTCAATCTGCCATTTCCTTCGGTCTATTCTAGGAAGTTCCCTGATATTTCAACATGATAAAGCTTAATAGTGTTTGACCATATTTTTCCAACCAGTACTTCAATTTTGGAGTTGTCGATGAAATTCACCGAGCAGTCCTTCATTTTGGTAGCGAAGCAAATTTTTGGTCATCCATTTGTGTACATGATTCTTTGTCCTTCTTTAGTGTATTATATCCTTTGATGTACAAATCAAATGAAGTCCGGTACATGCTTTGTAATATCACTGGAGCAAAGATTTAGTAATTCCTAAGGATTTTCCCATTTCTTACTGGAGGATTTGTAGAAGTATTTGGTCAAAGTGATTCCAATGGCACATTGGCTTGCTTTTCTGTGGTAGATGAGATCAGCTCATGGTTGTTTTCATGTCTTTCAGTTGATGCAAAACATAATAGTTTACCATGACAATGTTAATTTGTGTAATGGATGCATAATTAAATGAGCAAGATTGTCTGTTTTGACCAGAGAATCCCTCCTATCGATTGTCTTGCCAGATCTGTGGTCGTCTCAATTCCTACTTTCTTTAAGTTATTCGAGGACAGCATTTATAGCTCTATGGAATTGTGGCTGCAGAACTGTTTATATTACTAGCTTATTACCTATGTGTAATACAAGAAAAAAGTGTTAGATAAGCTCTGCCAGTGCAGCTCATTTATTGGAGTCAGTTACTTGTTCCTGATGCTCCATTTCTTTTTGTTGTTGATCAATAATTATAATCTCGATCCATGTTATCTCTTTGTTGAAGTGAAAGAAATACATGTACTTTATCAGAATAGCAGCTTAATAGGCTAATCGTGGCATTCCTATTTCGTTCTCATATATTCTCTTTACATCAGAGACTATGGCAAATTGGATTTCATTTAAGTCTTCTGGTTTGCTTGCCTTTTTTGGTTGCAGGTTTATAGCATTGCTTTGGTTTTTAGCTAAATTTGCTGGTTGGCCTGGCTAACACTTTCTCCATCATATACTGCAGGATGGCCTTAAGGGTACAAACAGGCGTGGTTTCAATGCAGGAAGTTTGAAGGTTCTCTTTTCTTAGCTGCTTATAGCCAATTGTATTTGCCAGGACTAAATCAATTTTGATCTGCTGGACGACACACTTTTCCCTGGTTTATATGTATCCAACTTGATAGCATCTATCAACTTTGATAAGTTCCAGTGCCACCGAATGCATTTTATATCATTATCAATTAGGTGGATCTTTTGACTACCATGATATTTAACATTATACACCAAATAAGAGGATCTTGTTGACAGGCATCGCATGCTTTAGTTTGTTCTTATTTTAGTGTTCCATAACTACTGAAAATAATATGAAACTTGGTTTCTCTTGTGAGATTTTAATTTTTTTTTCTTTGCTTTCTTTTCAGGGCCTGCAGCATATAACAGCAGTGATAGAATCTGGAAATTTTGACAAGAGCAAGACTGAAGCAATCTTGCAGAATGAGATTGATCCTTTGGACAACAAGAAGGGCTTGTCCAGGTTAGGACCAACTTTTTTGTCATAATATTCTAAGTTTTTATGCTTATTTTTCATCTAGGAAACTTCCGATGGACTGATGATTCCGGGATGACTCCTTATGATGTCCAAGTACTTATAAACAATCATAATTTTCTTCAACTTGATGTTTGTTGGTTTTTATGGGATGCCTGTATATATTGCCTCCCAATTTATTGTCTCATACCTGTCTTTGGAATGTAATCTTTTGCAGGACCACTTCCATCAAGTGCTGATGTAAATGTTGTTCATAAAGAAACAAGACAGCTGGACTTCAATGTATCATTCATATGGATTTTAGAAATGACTTTTTTGTGAACTTCCTGTCATTTATATCCATAGCTTGTGGAGAAACTGTGAGCCTGCAATTACAAGTTTGTGATGCGGATCTTAGATCTATGTGATATCTCAGCTAATTGAACTTTGTAGAAGTTGGCACTTTCGTGGGTTACAAAACCCTCTTTGTAAGCTTGAGAATCTTGGGTTCTGAGCTTTACAATAAAGTGTTCTGGTAGCAGAAGCCAAGTTTATTTGCTTATTGGAGGTTGATTGAAATTTTGAGTATTTTGCTATCTGCATTAAAGAGAAGACAAGATTAGTTCATTTAACTGTCGCCTTTTGAAGGGTCTAGATCTTCTATTGATGCCTCAGTCTTCTCCCTCTGGAAGAGGTTATCATTGGCGACTGTTGGTGCTGTGTGACAACGAGGGCAACCAGCAACCAGGCTAGATCAATGCCATCCCTCGTTAAGATTATGTGTTTAATTAGAGAGGCTGAAGGATTGCCAACCAAGTTCACAAAATGGCTGATGGCGGACCCTATGTTAACCCGTTTATGTTGCCATAGATACGGGCCTGTTGTGTTTCGAGGGAGCACTTGCCAGCCTTCCATGATCAATAGTCCCCTTAATTAGGGGTTATTTCTTGGTTTCATTAAACAACTTTTTGAAGGAGGCCTGTTGAAAGAAATATAGGACAGCTTGCAGTTGTACCAGAACAAATGGAGTTTGCCGTTGGATTTTTTCAAAACCAAAAGGCGGCAAGTGGAGGATGACCCTCGAGGGATTAGGGACAGAGATGCAAAGAACCAAGAAAACGTGAAAGAAAGGATCTGGCGTAGTCTTTTGTGTTGTCAGTTCATGTGATACATTGCAAGCAAAAGCTCTTGGTCATTCAAGAATGGGAGCATTATGCCCCCATCCAGGGTACAGATGGGAATCAATTGCGTAATAAATTCTGTCACCATTCTAGTGGTTTTAGGTGAACAGGAATTGCATTATTTTGTGAAGCATTGAAATTAAACTTGTGGCATGGGTATTTATTCAAGTTGCAACATGTTGCAATCAGTAACATGCTATGGATATTGTCTTGCGTTAGCATGGATTGAAACCTAACGTATTGAAATCTAATGTATCTAAGAATTGTTTGGCTTGCATGCATAACTCAAATGGAGCGGGGCAAAGGGATGTTGTTTCCTAATCCGCTCTCTGCATCTACCATGTGCAGCATCCTGCAACATAGTTTGCTGTTCTAATGGTATGCATGAACTTATTTACGAGCATCTATGTAAACAGTCAAACCTCTTGCACATATATCTAACCCCTCATACACAAGCGAAGGCAGGTTACTTGGTCAACAATCAAAAACCTATCCAAAAATAATTCTTTAGATAGTGTTTGGTGATCCAAATAAGATGACCGGTGATCTAAATCCTATAATAATTTGATCATTGGTGGTCAAAGACCATGGCATTTGGTAGACTATAGTCTAGTGATTAAAAATTCTTGAGTATCCACGAATAATTTGTTTGGTATTTTATAAAATTCAAGATCACTGATTATACAATATCAAAACTATCCACAATATTTTTCATACAAATAATTTTATTAATCATATATAATATATTATAAATAAATATTATTATATTTATCAATATATTAATAATTAATATATCCTATAAAAATATATTTATTAGTCCTATAAATTATTAATCCTATAAAAATATATTAATTATTATTATATAATTAATATTTTTATTTATATTTATGATATATTATTATTAATATGAATATTTATTTTGATTAAAAAATAAGATAAATTGAAGTAATATATTAAATATTTTATTATATAAATATAAAGTATAATAAGATATTTTTACTCTAATTTAAAATTATCATTCAATCAGAATATGATAATAATATGATTAATAATATATTATCATGTAATATATATCATAAATATAATATATAATATCAAATATAATATATTATTATATATACAATATTGATATAATACATTAATGATATATTGATATATCAAATTTTTATTAGACTGATAGATATTTTTATCCTTATATTTCAATCCAAGATCACCCCCGGGCAGTTTGATCTTGAATTCCCGACCTTGAGGATGAGTATCCTATTACTGGGTGGGGGAGTGATTTAAAATCACTGTCATGTAAGATCATCATGGTATAACCAAATACAAAAAAAAATAATTCTTTAGTTCTTGATTGAAAATAAAGAAGAAAGAAAAAGAAAGAAAATGTTACAATCTTCTTTACTATTATACTTTTGAAAGAAACTCAATAAACTCAAGAAAAGAATCAAGAAAAAATTTATCTCTTAATTTTTTCATCTTTCTTTGTTTTCGTTAATTTTTCCATCCATAGGATTCTCAATCAGATGAGAGGTTTGAAGTAAATTTTAAGATTAAAATATAATATTAATTTATTTTTTATTATTAAAAGAGTAAAATGGAAAAGTATAAAAGATTCATTAACTCACAATTTTTTTATCTTTGAATCTACTTAATTTGCAAGAAAAAAAATATAAATTTGAGAAAATTTATATTCTCTTTATTTTTTTATAAAAAAACTCCCAAGAAAAAAATATTGACTTTCTCTCTTATTCTTCTCTCTTCTCTCCTGTTCTTCTCTCCCAACCAAACCTAAATTTACTATTTCAATGGAGTGAATGGGGGCTGGAAGCCTCTTCTATCTATCCGATGAAAAAGGATACAATTTAGTTATTACGTGCCCAATACTGAAACTTACGTGAGATGTGTCTTCAATCCGACTTGTTATATTCAACTTCATCTTCTTTTATCTTTGTCAGACAGAAAGGAGAAAAGGAAATAGAGGCCAAAAAGAAAAAAAGGACCAGACATAATCTTCTTTCGTCTTTGTTGGGCAGAGAGTAGAAAAAGAGGCAAAAAGTGGGGGGGGTGGGGGGTGGTGGTGGGGTGGTTGGGGGAGGGGGGGAGTGGGAGGCGTAGGGAAGAGAGAAGATGAGAAGTGAAGGATGAAAGGCGTTGGAGAAGCTTAGGAACCAATTGGCCCAACACGGCCACTTTTGCCTACCAGCCCATCCCATGTCCCTTCCTCAGTTTTCTTATCTCAGGGACGAAGAGAAA
>KE504825.1:347039-363240 GCA_000441515.1 Elaeis oleifera
TTTTTTTTGAAGAAAATTAGAAATGTCATTCAAAATGACGTTTTTAAAAACGCCATTTTAAATGACGTTTTTAAAAACGCCATTTAAAACTATATATATATATATATATTTTTTTTTTTTATGACGTCTACGTGAAAATTTGGGATGTCGTGGCCTTGATAAACATCATTCAAATAACGTTTTACCGATTTTATATCAATTTCATAAATAATTTAAATTTATATTATTTGAATAATAAATTTATTTTATATTAATTAGCAAAGAACTCAAGGAAAAAACCTCCAACCACTCTTCCGACCAATCCAACTGCCCCGACCACTACCTTGCACTAACCGCCCGCGTCAAACCCAGCCTTCCCCGCCACAAGACCCGCCACGTCATCAGTCCCCGCGGCCGTACTACGTGAACGACAACCGGCCCGGTCCCACCCCCTTTGGCCACGCCCCCGGGAAAGAGAAGTCACGCAACCAACAAGCGAAGCGCTGCATCAATCCATATGCGAAGTGGCGCCCGGCCGGAATCCGACGAATCCGGCGATGGAGCCACCGCCCCTCGACCAACCTCCGGCGGAGTCCTTCGACGGTGGCACGTCGTCGCACTCCGTCCCCATGCTCCTCCCCGTCTTCATCCTCTTCTTCTTTCTCCTCTGTTTCCTCTCCGTCTTCCTCTTCCGCGACCTCATCCACTACGCCACCGCCTGGCTCTCGCGCAGTGGGGCCGGAGGAGGAGGCGGCGGCGACGGGGCGGAGGGCTGGCTGGCGGCGGGGAGATCCAGGGTGAGCCGGGGCTGGACCCGGCGATCATCGCGTCGTTCCGACGCTGCCATACTCGGCGGTGAGGGGGTGCAGGAGGGAAGTGCGGGCGGAGTGCGCTGTGTGCCTGGCGGAGTTCGCCGGGGAGACGCCATAAGGTTGCTGACAGTCTGCTGCCACGCCTTCCACCCGGCCTGCATCGACTCCTGGCTCGCCTCCCACACCACCTGCCCCATCTGCCGCTCCGACCTCGAGGCGCCGCCCGATGAGGCGGCGGTCCTGGCGGTGAGGGAGGCCGTCGGCGGAGTGGACGGCCATGCGATCGACGTAGTGGTAGAGAACGGGAGGGGCAGTCGGGTCGGATGCGGAAATCGCGATCGAGGAGCCTCTCGAGCGCCATGGACAGGGCGGAGCGCGGAGAAGGACAACGATAGGAACACGATAAAGGCTGAAAGAGAGCCGCGGAGGAGCGAACCAGCCGTTACTCTTCGCGCCCGAAAAACAGGCGATGACTTCGCAGACCGGACGGTCCCAACTCCCAAACTTTCATACCAATTCTTATTTTTTCTTTTTTTTGGTCTTTAATTTTCATCTTCTCCCTGCAAACAATGCAGCATCTTATAGAATTGCACCATAAAGTTAGAGCCTAGTTCTGCTTAGGGTTCGAAAAGGGACAAAAAAAAAGAGAGAGAAAAAAATCGAAAAGTTTTTCCACAATTCCATTGCTTCGTTGGCTTGTTCTCCCTCGACTGGATTCTGTACATATAATCGAAGAGTCTTGTGAAGTTACTGATGTGCTGTTTTCTTTCTTTCTTCCCGCACATTTGAGTTTTGGGGTTCCCAACTTTCTTTTGTTGATAATATCTGAAATAACGGGGAGTCTATTTATTGATCAATTGCTGTTAGTAGACAATGATCCCATCAATCAAGATGGTGAAGGGATGCAATTTAAATAGGCAGGTAGGTAGGTTTAGAACTTTTACATACCTAACCTGATTTTGGAGCTAATTAATCTTAAACCTAAAACTCGATCAGACCTATCCTAGACCTCATCCAATTCAAAATTGGTAACATGAACATACCTTGAATCGAGTCTGGCTAAGTTGATAGATAACTCGTATGCAACATGATGGACTACCCAAATCAGACGGCTGTGCCAAGAGGACTTGGACAAATAATGCTATGCTTGGGTTGGGCTGCACTAAAGTAAAATGGGCCATCATTGGGCCATGTTGGGATGGGAGAAAAGTGGGTTATAATAGAGACACAGTTTGGGCTCTGGATCGTGGTTCCCAAGCCCTCGACCCTGATTTTGCTCTAACGAGAAATTCTTTGGGCACTACAGGCGGTGTAGAAAATCCGACGTAGAGCGCATCATTTTGTTCGATTGGTTTATGTAGTCACCGCTTTTCAATGCGCATTTAATTTCTGCAAGTCGGTTTTTCGTTAAAAATTTTACATGATGAAGATATCTCAGTCTTTTGGAAAAAATTATGACATGCTGTAGCGTATTATAACCTAAGATGTCATAATATAACTCAGGATATCATAATATGAAAAAATATTTTGTCTAACTACTTTCTAATGCGCATTTAATGCCTTAAGTTTATTTTTCGTTTGAAATTTTAAATGATAAAATATCCTTATTCTTTGAAAAAATTATGACATCCTATACATATTATGACATCCTATATTATATTATGACATGCTGTAGACAAAAATTATGACTTTTTGAAAGTATAATGTCATAATTTATAAAAAATAAGAATATTTCGTCATAAAAAATTTTTAATAAAAATTCAATCTACACGCATTAAATGTGCATTGAAAAATGATGACTATATGGACTAATCGGATAAGATGATGTGCTCAACGTCAATTTTTACATCACCCACGATGCATAAAAATTTGCCTTGCCCTAGCTTTACATTGGGCCGGCAAGGATCGTGAGAACTAGCGCTCTCATATTATTGGGATTCATTTCTCTCTCCTCGTGGTCCTTTCACAACTCTCATCACAAGCCGGTTGATGCCAACTACAATGAGCACGATTGATGCCGATTCAATTATGCATTGAATCTCCTCGGTTTGTTTCCTTCAGCCGATCGGTATCTTTACATTTTGGTATTATGTCATCATTTATTTATTTATTTATTTTGAGAATGTCATTTTGCAAATTAGCAAGCGTGAGCATCAGCTATCCTATTTCTATCTGCCAATGCCATAATTCATATCGTATCATTTCACTATAGCACAATCCTATTATATGATGAATGAAGATATGTAACCCTGTTTACATAAGTATGCTGTTAAATTTGATTTATGTGAGGATCCTACTAGAATTGGCTGCAGTGTACATTCTAACTGAAAATTATCATCCCGAGCCAGAAAATTCTTGATCATATGTGTTAACGGTGATATCAACGGAAATGGAAACAAGATTAATGGACATGTAATCAGCAGCCCTTGCATGCCCTGAAATCATCACTTTGTTTTTCTTGGACCCATCGTACAAAAGAACATAGGGACAGATAGAAATATCTGATTAAATGAGAGCTAGATAGATGTAGTGGAGGGCGTTTCTTAGGTGTTTTCAACACATAAACTACTTAAATGATTGATAAGATGATTACGGTTTGTCTCTGAATTTCTTGGGTGATGACAAATTGCGAGACTCAGCATGCGTCCCAAATTTCAAACTTCAGTATTATTTCATGTTGCAGGCCATATGCGTATGAAGATTAGTCAAACTACAGCAGTAAACATAAGAAGGAAGTATATTTGACCTTAATAATTTTTGTTATATGTCTGTCGAAGAAGTACTCATGATGGAGTCCCACAATCTGCAATGCTTGTACTCTGAATATTTATTTGCCATTTCAATCAACATGCCTCCTTTCACTACGCGCCGCTTATGGCCAGTTGCAATTAGTAATGATGACAGCGCATAAAGGTTGATTACATTACGGTGTAACTAAAGGCTGTTGGAGAAAATTATGCAGTGAACAATGCCATACATTATACATTGCTTCGCTTCTTGAGGTGCAGGTATATTTAAACCAAGTTTACAAGGTCTAGTTTTACCACCAGCTCCTCTGCATGACTTGAGCTGAGTGACTTTTCTTCACCGTCTTCGTCCATTAACTGCAATTCCATCGAGTAAGAGTGTCTGTCCTATTCCCACCTTCTATTCAAATTATTATAGGGAAATGCCTCCCTCAGTCAATATATGCCTCAAATGTTTTGGTTTACTTGTTCAGAAATTTCAAATTGGTGAAAATCTTCTTAAAGTTACTGTATCAAAGACATCTGCAAGAAAGAATTAATTTTATGAAGATTTTTAAAAAATATTTTGGTTTGCTTGATTTTTTTTTAAATTTTTAATTTATATTAATTTTTTATGTGATGATATTTTGTTTTTTGTTGGAGGGAAGGGAGGCGGTAAAAGGAACAGCCACCCGTCATTTATTATTAGCGTTGCGACATTCACACTGTATGGGGTACCACGGACGAGCCCGATGATGATGAGATACAAGAAACAAACAATAATAATAATACAAGTGCACCACCGTCTCACCAATCCTTTGATGAAACCAAGTCCAGGACTAAAGTAACAATGTCGTTGGTCTTTATCCCGGAGCCCAGCTTTCATAAATCTTATGTCCAGAAAAGTAGGCGAGAGAAAAGGGAGAGAGAACCCGTGAACAGCATGTTGGAAGTCCGTAAGTTGAAGTGGTTTTGGGCCCTTGCATGGCAATGAAAGGTCTCTTACATACATCGAATATTAAAGCAATTTGACGTACCATCAAAGCAGTAGCCCAATGCTTTTAATGTGCACAAAGAATTTCTCCAGGGACGAA
This sequence comes from Elaeis oleifera, assembly GCA_000441515.1. Classification (NCBI taxonomy): domain Eukaryota; kingdom Viridiplantae; phylum Streptophyta; class Magnoliopsida; order Arecales; family Arecaceae; genus Elaeis; species Elaeis oleifera. Next base: position 351,651 of record KE504825.1, read on the forward strand.
TTACCAATTTGCCGCGCTAGCCATCATAGTTTCAATTCCAGCTTCCGTACCGTCCATGCGCGTCGTACACATTTTTTTTTTATGCGGTCAGGGATCTGAAATCCACGTGCGTTTCAGAGCGCCACTATATAAATGGAGGGACGCTTTTTTTTGTCGGCTAAATTGACGGTCCATAGCGCCCAATGTAATCCAAACTCGAGAAATTATTGCCTGGACCACGCCTAGGTAGACCAGCGCGAAATCCTAACTCTGCGCGTGTTTACTAAAGCGCGTATCTGGCTTGCCAGCTGGCATGACACGCAACGCCAGAGAGGACCCACCGCCATCCGCCTTCTATAACTTGTTGGAACCCGTGCCATCGTCTCATATCGCTTATCAGCGAGAGGACAGGAGAAGAGAAGAAGAGAGAGGAGCGAGGAGACTCGCTCGCCGAACTAGGGTTTCGATCGAGAGTCCTGGTACTCCATCTCTCCGCCACTCTCGTGCTTGCGCTTTGCTCTCCTTTCTTTTCTTTCTTTCTTCCACTTTATCTGTTTCCTCGTCTAGTTAGTGTTTCGATCAAATGCCAGAGGAACTCCTGTTTCTCTTCTTTCTCCGCATTCGTTGTTGAAAATATCGGATTCTTGTTTCTGTCAGGGTTTTTACCGACTCTTGGAGGTCTCTGATTATTGGTTTCTTTTCTTTTCGTTGATCAGTATTCTTGATTTAACGGGTGCAGTTGTTGATATCCTTCAACGCAAGTAGATGGTGAAGAAAGTAGATCTGCTGCGGTGATGCTTTAGATCACGGTGCCTTGAACCTATTTGGTTCCTCTTTTTCCTTTGTTATTACTATTTGCGTCTCAATTCCATTCGAATTTTTATCTACGGATTTTTGATCAAGATAGGGTTTTGAGCAACTGTTGGAGGGTTTTGATTCTTGCTTTACTTCTCCTATTTCTTGATTCGTACTCTTTGATATCCTTCCTGACACCTCTCTTTCTTTTTTTCTGGTGAAACACTCGGTCTTATATTGTTTACTGATCACGATGCTGGAAGACCTGCATGGAATTTTATATCGCAACTTCTTTACTTCTTTCCTTTTTTTTTTGGTATGGTTGGTGAATTTGGTGACTTCAGTGTTCCAATGCTTGAGAAGAATTATCGCACTGCAGTTCTTTTCTGTGCTTGATGAAATTATGATTTCTCATAAAAGATTTGACCTTGTTCTGTCCCACAGATGTGTTCAGTTATCCAATGTTGGAGGGCTTACTCCACACATACGAAAGCTTGAACACTTATATGGATATTTTATATTCTGGTTTCTTTCCTTCTTTCTTTTCTCTGCGCGTGGTAGATCTCATATTTCTTGTAAAGATTTGATCTTTCTTTTTCTAATATTTTCTGTGATTTTAATTTTGGGAGGCTTGAGTGGAATTACTATATCACGATTTCTTCTTTTGCGTGTTCAATATATTTCTTATTTATTGTAAAATATTCAGTATTTAGCTATTTTATTGATCTATTTGGTGATCTCAGAATTAGTCCGGTTGAGCAGAATTGTTCTAGTGGAGTTCCTCTTTTTTGTTCTTTACCATGTTTGATAGATTTTATCTTTCTTTTAAAGAATTCGATGTTGTGCTATTTTACTGCTGTGCTTAGCAATTTTGATGTTATAATGCTTGAACAAGATAACTGTTTTGCGGTTCCTTTCTTTCTTGATTGATAGAACTTATAAGAATTGAACTTGCTAATGGCTCATGACTTATGAGGAATGTATTAGGTTCATGGTACCTTGAATCATATTTGGTCCCTGTTTTTACTTTATTATTTTATTTTTACTATTTTCGTTTCAATTTCATTAAAATTTTTATTGTCAGATATTTGTTCGAGCTATTGTTTTGACTGACTGTTGGAGGGTTCTGATTCTTGGTTTACTATTTCTATTTCTTCATTTGTCTTCTTGATGGTAACTGAATGGAGGTTATCATGATGTAATGGGCTCATTGCTGGTGCCTTTAAATGAGTAGATGGTGAAGAAAGACAGAATCTTGAAGCAGTGCTGCTCTATGACATGGTACCTTGAAGCATGTTCATTTTTCCCCTCATCAAATTTCAATTGTAATTTCCGCTCTGCTTGTTGGAATATGATGTTCAGTTGGTATCTTTTAACCAAATGTGGAGAAGATTTACGAACAAGTAGGTTATCTCTGTCAGAAGGACCTCTGAAAACCCAACAATTGCAGCATGCAGAGATGGTGAAATTTATAGAAGGAAGATTTCTGGTGAAAATTACACTGTTTGAAGAAATGCAGCCTGTTTGATCTTTTTAATTTAAAAAAGAAAAGAAATGAGATGGTAGTTTTGATGTCATTGGACTTGGTTTTAAAACATCTTCTGATAATACCTCATTTTTTCAGTTCCTCTTACTCTATATTCATTCTTTTATGTCTTGACCTGCAACTACAGTAAGCAATGTACAAACATATTTCTGTGAATGCAGTATTACTGTTCTTTTCGATATAGAAAATTATCCCTTTCTTTTCTTAGTTGTAATGTTTTGATATGGTTGTTATAATTTTCTTGTGTTGTTTTGTGATGGATCTTTCTGTATGATCCTTCTTGTTGATTGTCATGGAAATATTACTTGCGATGTAAGAATCGTTAGACATCTCACATTAGCAGTTGTTTTGGTATGATGTGAACTTTACTGCTAGATGTGAAATTTTGCTGATGGCTTTGGCCCAATCAAGCTTGGCCTTACCAACTGCTCCTACTGCTCCCCTTTGAGTGTAAGAGGTTCTTGATTCACAATGGTGGGCAATCCTGTAGTTCTTATGCCTGTGCCTAGTGAAGAAAGACAGAAACCTGACTTTCTTCTGAAGTTTGAAAGATTCAAACTTGTGTTATTGTACTCAGTAATTCGCACCGCCTGAAGACGGGCATGGAAGTGTCTTATTGCAATTTCTTTTCCGTGCTTGAGAGGTTTCCTATTTCTTGTAAGATATTTTTGTGTTGTTTTACTGATGTATTTGCTGATTTCAATGTGGGAATGCCTGAGTAAAATTATTGCATTGCAGTTTCTTTCTCTCTTTCTATCTTACTTATCCGTGCTTGATGGTTTTTTCTTAAGTCTTCTGAAAGACTTGTTCTTGTTCTGTTTTATTGATGTATTCAGTGATTTCAATTTTGGACTTATTTGTGCACAAAATGTTGGAATGCTTGGATTGCACTATTCTGGTTTCCTTGTGTCCTCCCTTCTTTGTTCTTTGTGCTTGATAGGTCTTTTTTTCTATGTAAATGTTTTATCTTGTACTATTTTACTAACATATCCATTGATTTTATTGTCTGGAGGCTCCAATGGAATTATTGTATCATGATTTGTTTCTTTTATATGCTTAATAGATTTCTCATTTATAGTGAAAGCGTTGTCTTTTGCTATTTTACTGATTTATTCAGTGATTTCAACGCTGCAATAGTTGGATAGGATTGTACTAGTGCAGGCTTTCCCTCTCCTTTCTTTCTTCCTTTCCACGTTCAATAGATTTCTTCTTTTCTTTAAGGATTCACAATTGTGTTATATGTTTAGTGATTTTAATATTCAAATGCTTGAAGGGAATTATTTTTTCTTCTTTCCTGAGAGGTAGAACTTTTCATAACTGAACTTGGTATTGGCTTCTAACCTGCAAGAACTATTAACTGATTTTGTTAATAGAGTCAATTCTTTAGTCCTTATGATCTACGGAGGGTTTTTATTCTTTATTCAACTGATATTTGTTGATTTGTATTCCTAACTCAACAGGTGCGGTGTTGTTCCTTTGGACTAGTAGATGGTGAAGGAAGAGAGGATCTTGAAGCATAGTGCTGGTTTACTTCTTGGTTCCTTAAAGCAAACTTGGTTCTTTTACTTCTATTTCTTGATTTGTACTCTTATGGTAACTGAGTGGGGATTGCCATTATGTATATATATGGTGAAGAAGGAGATGATATCGAAGCAATGCGGGTTTAGGTCATCTACCTGTTCTTGGCTTCTTTTTTTTTTTTTTGGTTTGTTTTCATATTATGTCCATTGTGATTTCCAGTCTGCTTTGAGGAATATACTGCAGTTTTGGCATCTTCAACAATTATGAAAGAATTTTAACCAAGTAGGATTATCTTGATTGGAAGGAGCTAGCTCTGTAAATCCAACAAGTAGAGCACGCAGAGATAGTGAAACAAATGGAAGGAAAATTTTTGGTGAAAATGTGCCCTTCCTCCTCTCTCTCTCTCTCTCTCTCACACACACACACACACACACACACACACACAGTAATTTTGAAAGTAGTAGATTTTGGTGCAGAGTTTTTCAATCTGAATCATGATGGTACCTCACCTTTTTGTTGCCTCTTGTTATTTATTCTTTCATGTCTTGATGAGATGAAGTATGCAACAAGAGGAAGCAACGAACAAGAATCGTCAATGTCTCTACCCTTCCAGATGGGCAGGTAAACTTTAGTTCTGTTGCTAGTTTTTGACGATAGAAAATTTCCTTTTTTGTGGTTGTAATATCTTGATATGATTGTGTTAACTTACTTGTGTTGTTGCATGATAGATCTGTTGTGATGTATGTGATTTTCATGAAGAAAATGCTTGTGATCTAAGTATTCAGAGAGATCCCACACAACGCTCTTTTTGGAAATTTTCATGTGTACTTCTATGACGAGATGTGAAATTTTGCTGGTGATTTTAAACCAGCCAAGATCTTAGCCTCAGCAACTGCTCCTTCAATGATCATTGGAGGTTCTCAACCATTGGATTGAGCCACTTTCTCACATTGATTGATGCTCTCATAGTTCCTACTTTTTTATATTCTTGCCGAGTATTCAGAGAGATCCCACACAACACCTTTTTGGAAATTTCATGTGAACTTCTACGGCTAGATGGGAAATTTTGCTGGTGATTTTAGCCCAGCCAAGATCTTAGCCTCGCCAACTGCTCCTATTGATTTTCGATGATCATTGAAGGTTCTCAACCATTGGATTGAACCGCATTCTCACATTGATGGGTGCTCTCATAGTTGCTACTTTTTGATATTCTTGCTGAGACCTCTCTTTTCTCTTATGAAAGATTTGATCTTATATCGTTCTACTAAACTGAAATTCACCATGATGGAGGCCTTGCATGGGATTTTGTATTGCCATTTTTTACTTCTTTTCCGTGCTCAATAGATTTCTTGTTTCTTATGAAATATCTGTGCTGTTTTACTGATGTATTTGGTGATTTCTGTGTTTGACTGCCTAACCAGAATTATTTCATTGCAGTTTCTTTATCTCTTTGTAGCATTCCTTTCCATGCTTGATGAATCTTTATTTCTTGTGAAATATTTGATCTTATTCTGTTTTACTGATGTATTAAATGATTTCAATGTTGATGGGCTCATTTCACATGTAAGAAGTTGGACCACTCAGATGGAATATTTATGCCCAATTTCTTTCGTTCTTTTTTTTTTTCCTTTCTTAGTCATGCTTGATAGATTTCTTAAGGCTTTGATGTTGCTCCATTTTACTATTCTGTTTAGTTATTTTATATTTCTATTTCTGGAAGACTTGGACGGGATAATAATTCTATTGTTTCTTTCTTTCTTTTCCTGTTTGACAGAACTCTTCATTATGAACTTGGTAAGGACTTTTGACTCGTGAGGAATAGTAACTGATATTAATTGAATCAATTGTTTAACCCTATTTTGATTTTGGGTTTCTTTCGGAGAAGTTTGAAGCATCTACATCTATATCCATCCATCTTTTATATATGTATAAAATTGCTTGAGGCCATATGAGATTTTATTGGCAGGTTTCATATGTTAAGGTGCAAATTTGAACTGAAAAGTGATTTTTGAATGAAATAATAGCAGTTTATAAGTAAAATATTATTTGACACAAATTTGACAGCATGGATATACCTTGTTATGATTGTTTTCTACTTAGCATCTGGGCATGTGTGATGAGAAATAATTATAGAAATGCTGAGGTGAGATGTTGGAAATTTTAGAGATGATATGCATAGTACAGCAAGGGTATATGTGTTAGTGAAGAATGAAATCATCTTGAATATACTCACATGAAGAGAATGTATAGCAGAATTTCAGGACACCCTTTAAGGAGAAGTTGGTTGATATTTGTTGAATGGTTGTAAAAGAATTAAGAATAGTGTAAGATAACCTTAAGCTGTCAGAAGGGATTTTGGAAGGCATATACCAATGGTGGATGCATGCTTTTGCAGAAAGCTAGCACTATAGGATACGTAAAGCTTATCCCAAGTAAAGATGAGCATATTGATTATGTTTTTCCAGGAGAACACATGAACTGGTTGTTCTATTTTTATTTTCACTGGGACAATATTTTCTGATCTTAATGATCTGTCACATATTGTATGGCTTATCTTTTTTGGGAGAAACAGTGAACTTTGCCTAGAATGGGAGCTAAAGTTAATAAATAGAGAGACAAAAGGGATTACTTCTGCTGTTCTATAAGGCTGGAAGGGAAAGAAACAACAACTAGAACAAGTACAACGATGATGATGATGATGATCATTATTTTGCATGGTGACCATTGGATGATTTCTAGGTCACTGTATATAGAGATACGAAAGCGGGCCTACATATTATACATGAAACATATTGTGGCATTTATATAAAAACTTCTATTTTTCATGTTTCATATAGTAATTCCAGAATGAATCATGGGACACAATAAGCAATATGAAGTCATTCTGCAACTTCAAAAGTACTACTACTGCCTTCTATCCCCCAAAAAAGATACAAATACTAAAAAGAAGACCAACTTGGGAGAGGGGGGAAGCGAGGAGGGGCAGGGCGGGTCATGAGACATATATCAGCTGTCATTGGTCCTCCTTATATATATATATATATATATACATACGTATATATGTATGTATGTATTGCTTTTGAACTGTCATTCTTCCTCTTTTCATGCTTTTGAACTGTCATTCTTCCTCTTTTCATCTATATTCTTCTCATTATGCTCATCTATACTACTTTTATTTGGAGGAAAAGTAAAAGGTAGCTGAAGGGGTCATCCCATAGAATTAATATAGCTAAGAAAGCTATTCGGGCGGTTAGGGTTTCTATAGTATTCCAAATTGGAGGTTGGTTGAGAGTTGCAAGCTAGGGTTCTTTGAGCCCTTCTGCTTTGTAGATGTCTCAAGTACAGATGCCAAGGACACCATGATGACATTCCTTATATTCAAGGATGGTCCAGACAATCTGTTGCTGTGTCATTAACTACTGAATCCAGGCAGCTGTGTCATTAACTACTGAATCCAGGCAATTCCAGAAGGACTGCTCTATGTGTTCATGGATGGCAGCACCCTCTTGTTGCTCAACACTTGCCTTGTTTCATTCGGAGAGAAATAGATGGTGCATTTGCAATTCCATGGTAATAGATCTCACAGCAATCATCACCAGATATCAGCTGTCGTCGCTTATCCTCAGGTTCATATCTATCCATCTCATTGCATGCATTTGAGTTCTTCTCTTTAAGCTCCTTGAACATCGAGGACCTTAGTAAGAGGCTTAGTGCGGTGGGAGAGGATCTGTTGCATGAACCACTGCCAAACATTTGGTGGGACGTAAATTCTTGCTTACATTCCGAGTTCATGTCTTCCATGTAGTTGTGGTGCAGGAGTGGCTCAGCCTCACCATCCCAAAGGATGATGGAAGGCTGCACCAATTGGTGTACACCATTGGAATGATGCTTTGGGAGCTACTCAAAGCGTCGTCCCCTCCTGGCCTTAGCCATCTGATACATGTGCTCAAGTCGAAGTTGGTCACAGCATGAATCCCACGATATTCTATTGCTGCAATGTCGTAGGCACGGGCAGCCTCCTCTTGGGTGCCTGGAACAAATGGAGGTAAGGTCTTTCCCCCCGAGATGTCAATTATACTTTAAGAAGTGACGTGTACAAGCCTTACTGTAGGTGCCGAGGTAGAGGTACTTGTTTCCGAAAACCCTTCCAATCCTTGCTTCCCAGCTTCCATTATGATGATGCCTGGATCAAGTTTTCCAAATAATTTGTACTACTTTCTTCTTAATGATATATTACCAAACAAAATCGTGTTGTGTTGCATATATTTACCTTGCAACTCCTCGATACTTGGAGACACCTCTTGAGAAACCATTGCTCTTCCTGTTGTCAAAGCAGATTATCATGAAGTTATGGATTAGTTTCAGAAGGAAATTCAAACCACTAATAAAGGTATGTGAGCAAAAATTTGATCAAGTACCGTCTTATTGAAGCTAGATACTCTTCTTTGTTACGTTCTGCATTATTTGAATCTCTTTCTCATAGTTGGATATCTGATAATATACTCAATTGATCAGTAACAATGAGCAAATTAATCTGCTTCTGATTGGCAATTTTGCGGAACATACACACAGTGTGTATGACAAGTATTAGTTCTAGAACATTCATAATAAGTGGATTCATTGTCCCGTAATAATCCTAATTGCTTGTACCTAATTCATTGCTCAAAATGGTGAAATCTTGGGTACTTGTTGGCTTGAGATTAAACTAATTAAACAATCAAAGCCTTTCTTTCATTCTCAAAAAAGTCATTGTAATTTGCAGTGCAGATAACTTTAAAAAGAATACAATAAGCCACCCAATTGTCATTCATCTTTAGTCGTCGTGATCGATAGATGCTTCTTTATTTGGATGGCTTTTTCCAAAGAACACAGGCGGGCATACACAAGGTTTTCCTTCCATTCAAATTTTAATGGGAGTCGGATAAGTTTCCTGGAAATACCGGGAAATTTGTGAAAGTGGTAGGTCCCCAGTACTTTATTGCCGCTAGATCGTATGCTCTTGCTGCTGCTTCCTCCTCGTTATAGGCACCAAGATAAACTGCTTGTATTGGCGGACAGTTCCAATGCCCAAGAAGAGATAACAGGATGTTAATATGAATATAATATATATTTAATGATATTAAAGATATAGGGCAAGCCCAAGTCCTTAAGATAATCCAGGAGAATTATGTGGAAAGTTTACCTTGCTTTCCTTTCTTCTTTTGTGTCGCATTCCAAGACCCCTTGTCCCACAAATGGGCTTCAAAACGGCCAGTCCATCGGTGCCTGTGCAGTGAACTACTGTTAGTTTATGGTAAAAGATAAGCAATTATTAAATTTTCTCGTAAGCTTCTTCTGTTTCGACAAAAAATGGATCTGCACCAGTGTGCAGCATCAATAAATTGGTAAATCTATTGTTTCTATGATTAGCTATCTTATCTCTGTTTATCTATTGGCCATCTCTTAAAAACATTCTGAATACCTTTTCTAATTGACCATTAAGATGCTATTGGAGAATTCACTATTGACCTACCAGCTTATCTTTTACTAGTCATAACGAAGATTCACATATTCTAGCAGACTAGCACTCACCACCTGCTCTTCTCACAAGTTGCGTGCTCTCTCTCTCTCTCTCTCTCTCTCTCTCTCTCTCTCACTCACGCACATTCATGCACACGCGCACCGCCCAAAGGATAAAATTCCTCACCTGCTAACCCCTCGAAACCTTGAACTCCTTTTGATGGTGCTGGTTGTGGCAGACTGATCATGCATCGGTCCGTTGGAAACATTTATAGTTGATAGCAGTGCAGGTCCGCCGCGCCTCCTCTTAACACACTTCATTCCATCAGGACCAACCGATGCTCTCACAGGCTGACCTGAGAGGTGCTTCCCATTGCTGTTTAGCTCACTCTTCACCGACACATTCAATTGCATTCTTCCTTTCTAATAACGGTCCCCCTAAAGCTCTCAGTGGCGGCAAGTAACCTCACGAGGATGGCTGGTATGAGCTTTCTAGACTAGACAGGCGTAATATATATGTGTAGATAAGGTTAAACTATGGTTTGTGTGTTTTGTTTTAGCGGACAGCAGGAGACGATGATTTCAAGACTATTTCTAACAAATATGTTTTGTCCTTTGTGGGACTGGCTTTAGTACAAGAAATATATAGGAGTATATTTATTCCGAAGATGTAACGAAATTCTTTAGTCGCCTACCAAACACGAATTAACTTTCCTTGACCCTTCATAAATTTGGCACATCTAGTTCTAGACAAGGTTTCAACAAGGGCAGTCTCTCCAGCGGCATTACTAGATCATACCACAGGATGAATTGTTATGTCCTGAGTTGTCTTCGATTTTTTTCTATCAGAAAAAAAAAAAAATTAAATACTGGTAATTGTTCCTGCTGCTTGATGATCATCATAATCGTTATAATGCTTGTCAAATACAAGTTATGTCATGTAAATAAAACGGGCCTCCAGCTTTAATAGTAGTTATTTTGGATCAAGGTTTGTATTTAAATAGAAGTTATCTCCAGAGTCATGGTGGTAACTAGATCCAAGCCTTTTTTTTTCCTCCTCTTTTCTTCTGAGGCGTAAGGTCATCAAGGTACTTTTCCAAGTTCGTCGGACAGATTTCTTTTTTCACTTTATTATGTTGTTGGTTTAATGATCAAGCGGTTGATGATTGGTGCGGGTGATCAGCACTTACAAGCCCCAGAGATTTGTAAACAATATTTAGACATGCAAAATTACATAACCATTTTGTTCAGGGAAAATTACCCGACCTCTTTGCATTTTGTGGCCAAGTATTCTGAGCCGTACCTTGGTTGTATCACAGGCTGCACCCTTGAGGTCGCTTTCTCTATGACGGTGTTAGAAAGCCTTTTGGAACCACTTCACATAAAATCACCCAGGAGTCATTAGCTAGGCCAACTGGACCGAGAGAGCTAAATACTTATTAAAAATCGGACTGTCTTATCCTAACAATCAGATATCCAATGCAATTCCACGATGTAACAAGGCTACAAAAGGGAAAGCATATTGGAGGAAGAAAGTGTTGCATAAATTCGAGTCCAGGCCCAACGACCTCCTCTACTTTCTCCTCGCTGGCACCGCCATGTAGAATGAATTGTGCATGGCTCTCGAGGATGCGTCTGCTGGGACGAAGAATGAGGTGAGGCAGACGTGACTTGAAGCGCATAAACGACCTTTTTTTTTTTTGATAGGATAAACGACCTTCTTGAATGAATCGCCTATTCAACTTCTCTTTTATTTTATATAAATCTTGATCGTTTGCGTGTTTGATAATCTACAGTCTGGCCGAGGACATGCCAAGCTCGTTGCTTCCAATGCATTTTGTCGGTAATATGTTTTTAGATTATAGGATACTATTTATATCAATGCTTTGTCCATTGTAGACTAATTTCTTTTTTATTAGTACAGTGGGGATGCTATTGTGAGGGTTCAACTATGAAACCTTTTACATGATGCGTTGAGAATAGGAGCGCAAAAAACCAGCCTTCTTTTTTTGATGAAATCGACGCTAGGGAGACTTGCCTCCTAAACCACCAGCTTTATTGACAGAGAAGTGTACAACAGGAGCAGCAACATGCAACAATGTACAGAAACCAGAAAACCAAGATCAAAGTATGCAATCAGGTACAATGAAAAGAGAGTATGAAACAGTGAAAGTAGTCTGAACAGCGAGAAGAATTGGAAGGCAGACCTGATCGAAACAGAGGAAGTAGTCTGATATAATATCATGAAAG
>KE504825.1:477612-493632 GCA_000441515.1 Elaeis oleifera
TATTATATTACTATTTAGTATTCATCCTAATCATCCATTGATATTTTATTAAATTTTAGCTATGGATCTTAAAAGGATATTTAGAAAGAAAAAGTACTAACACTTTCCATGTCACGGAAAGTGCCAAAATCCATTTCTTCCATGTATTTTCACTTCTCATAAACGTGGAAAGTGACTTCCATGGAAATACTTTTCCACACTTTTTTCTCTTAAAATTCTAACCAAACAAGAGATTTTTTCTTCATTTCTCAGGAAGTGTCTCTTTTTCTTCTACTTTCTGCCAACCAAACGAGTCCTTAAAGTCAATCCAGCTATACAGGCTTTGTCTTGTCCCGAAGATCCCTTCCTTTTGGGTACACTCACTGAAGATTTTTCTTGGCAACTTACCTCATGCTTTTGGTGATGAGAAATGATTGTCGCTAAGTCCATCCCTTTCTTCCATGCAGCCGAATAGAAGTCCAACCGGCAACTGGACATAGTAGATGTACCATAAAGAAAAGACGAAAATGTTTATAGATGTCATTATCTAGGTCGAGTCAAATTTGGACAATAAGTGACTTGCTTTTCAGGAAGAGCAGAAATAGTAAGCAATTTTTGATTACCGGCAAAACGTGCGACGTCAAAGTCAACGCAGCTCTAATTAGACTTTGTCCACTTATTTGCACTCGGTAATTAAGCCACGTATGATGACTACATTTGATGGACTTGGTCCAAGCCAAGTATATGTTTACTGGACAAGCTTTCTATCAAAAGTCACAGTCCTTGTTGGACTTTTGAAATCGCGTGCAACAACCCTTTTATTGTTGGGCAATCACGTTGAAAAGTTGTACCAAAAAAAACCCGTTGAAAAGTGGCCCCGGCCTCCGTAAAAAGAATTGTAAAGAGAGAGCTGCATTTGGGATCCGCCATATGGAATGGATTTAGTTATAATAAATACGCTCAATGAAACAAATATTATTATAATATTATTTTAAGATGGCTAAACAGATGATTGTAGCTGCCATGATTTTTTTATTGGCTGAACATTTTAGATCAAGTCTGTCTAATAATTTGATCATATTTTTTTCATATTTGTATAAGCTTTATAATATTTTCTGTACTCTCGAGCTTTAATCACTTCTCCTATTGCGTGTCATCTATTCAGGTGTCTGCATGGGAATTTAACTTGAGGGCAGGATTTATATTCACCATGCCAAACGTTCGTAACGAGTGTCTCGTAATTCTATACACTATAAAACTATATATAATATTTTTTTTAATGAATCAGAGGAATCTCCCTCTCATTTTCTATCAAAAAAAAATTTTTTTTTTACTGTTGATTTCAATGGCCATCTTATATTTCGCCCGAAGCCTGTCTACCAGATAAGCTTAACCGCCTGTCGTATGTTTAAAATAAGTTAAAATATATGTATGTATGTATGAATGTACGTATATAGGTATACATGTACAGACGTAGTTTCATGCCATCAATGTCCATATCAGTGATGCATGTCCATTTTCATACCAGTTTCAATAATTTAAAAATTGTGCAAGTCCACCGTATCCTACCTGCACACGGAGGTACTCACATTCAAGCTCTCATCCTATTACTTCACTGATATAATTTCTCTCTTGGTATTCGCATTACTTGTCTATTATTGAAATAAACCGACCGACTTCCGACTTTGATCACTACGACTCCGACTGCATATTGACTGAACATGCGGTTTCGACTTTTTATCGACCGATTGAACAAATCACATCGATTTACTGTCGGCTGACCGATTAATGATTCGACTACTACCGATCGACAGCGAACGACTTAGACCGTCGACATAATAGAACTACTAGCCGATGGTCGCTAATAGATTCTACCGACGTATGGTCAGTTCTACCGACATATGATCAGCTAATCTGCTCAATATACCATAACCGTCACAAATGGTTATCGACTACGTGTCACGACTATTAAGGAGAATTAATGCCCCATTAATTTTATATTTATGGCCCGACAACTTAGCGCCATAAAAAGCGGGAACACGTGCTCGACGGTTACACCAGAATCATCTATAAAAAGGGGATAAGTGAGCAGTACTGGTAAGCCATCTCGGGGTCAGAACTCTGCTACTTTCTACATTCAAAACTACTATTCACCAACTTCTTTCTTTGACTTAAGCATCAGAGGATCCCCACCGGACACCAATCCGGTCTGTGTGAACGCTGTCTTGCAGGTGCTCGTTGCTAACGACAGGCAACAGGGAGTTGGCTGCAACAGATTAGCGGCCATAAAAAGAGATCTGAAGGGATCTCGATTCACATATTCTTTGGACAAGACTCTCTCCCAGACTTATGCTAAACTTCTGGAGCATGCATACAAATATATGCGCGTAGACGAAGGAGCTTCTGACCGACGCCAGACAGAAGGCAAAGGTCAGAAGAAAAGAACAGAAGAAGGGAGGAGCTCTGGCCGAATCAAGTCGGCCACCTTCCAATAAGAAAGCTTCGCCCCGACGACAGAGTCTAAGGCCGAGTTATAGCAGGTATGACTCATACATTCTTCTTTCTGCTCTCCGTGCGCAGATCCTCATGGAGATCGAAGAAGCAGAATACCTACGACACCCTCCATCGATGAAAGCATCGTCGAGGAACCGTGACTGGAGGAAGTATTGTCGGTTCCATCGTGATCACGGTCACGATATCGAACAATGCATTCAACTCAGGGATGAGATAGAGGTCCTGATTCGATGAGGCTACCTCAGGAAGTACCGGAGAGATCCACTGACTAAAGCTCCTGCCGATCGACGACCTTAGCCGCAAACTGAGGAAGCTATGAATAATCAGCCGACCGCAGGGATGATCAACATGATCTTCGGACGACTTGACTGGGGGCAACTTTTGAAGAAGAGTCGGTGAAACGGCGACGATTCAATAATGTAATAACTTTTTTGAAAGAGGATGTTCGGAGAATTTAAACTCCTCATAACGATGCTGTTGTTGTCTCGGCAACAATAGTAAATTATCATGTAAAAAGAATCTTTGTAGATAATGAAAGCTTGACTGATGTTCTGTTTTATTCGATTTTCTTCCAAATGCGACTACCGACTGACCAACTCAGGAGAGTTTCGACGCCATTAGTCGGCTTCACAGGAGATACTGTCACAGTGGAAGGAAAAATCTCTCTCCTTAATTACTGGAATCGAACCACAACAGAGCACCGTCTTCATAATGTTCATAGTAGTTCGAGTACCTTCGGCTTATAACACCATACTCAGACGACTTGGACTCAACGCTCTGAAAGTAGTGGTTTCGACATACCATTTATTAGTCCGATTCTCGACAAGAAATAGAGTCGAAGAGATACGTGGAGATCAGCAACTTGCCCGATGCTGCTTCCTTATCTCCACCCAAAATAATAAGCCTGAAGATCTTTGTCTGTCGACAAATTAGACCAAAGAGAGAATCAGGAAAGGGATGAACCAGCTGAACAATTGGTTCTATCCCGCTGAAAGAAGAAGATCCCGAGAAAACGGTCCAAATTGGATTGCAACTGCCCGACTCAGAGCGGCAACAATTAATAAAATTACTCCGAGCCAATACCGATATTTTTGCTTGGTCAGCCACCGACATGCCCGAGATTCTTTCAGAAGTAATAACTCACCGACTTAACATCAACCTGAACGTTAAGCCAGTGAGACAAAAGAAGCGACCTTTTGCCCCTGAAAGACAAAAGATCATTGATGAAGAAGTCGACAAGTTCCTCACAGCAGAGTTCATCAAAGAAGCTACATATCCCGATTGGCTCGCTAATGTGGTAATGGTGAGAAAAGTCAATAAAAAATGAAGAATCTGCATCGACTATACGGATTTGAATGAGGCTTATTCAAAGGATAGCTTTTCATTACCGAAGATTGATCAACTGTTTGATGCACCTTTAGGCCATCGACTTCTGAGTTTCATGGATGTCTTCGTCGGGTATAATCAAATCCGGATGGCACTAGAAGATGAGGAGCATATAACTTTATAACCGACAAAGGCATATACTACTACAAAGTAATGCATTTGGTTTGAAAATATCGGAGCTACTTATTAACAGCTTGTCAATAAGATCTTCAAGGCACAGATCGGATGAAATATAGAAGTATATGTGGACGACATGTTGGTGAAGAGTCTCCAAATTTCAAATCATTTTGGGATCTGGAGGAAGCCTTTGACACGCTTCGACGATATCAGATGAAGTTAAATCCGATCAAGTGTGCATTTGGGATAACCTCCAAAAAATTCCTCGAATTTCTTATTTCACAATGAGGAATTGAGGCTAATTCTGAAAAGATAAAGACCATCATCAACATGAAGCATCCGAGCTCAAAGAAAGAGATACAGCAACTCAATAGAAGGATCGCCGTATTCAGTCGATTCATTTCTAGGTCGGCCGAGAGATGCTTGCTATTCTTCAAAACTTTGCGACAGACAAAGGACTTCTTATGGTCGGATGAATGCCGACAGTCCTTCAAAAATTTGAAAAAATACTTGGTTTCTCTACCTTTGCTTACAAAATCGAAGGTCGGAGAGACATTGTATCTCTACTTGACGACTTCAATAGAAGCGGTTAGTTCGGTGCTCGTCCAGGAGGATGAAAATCGAATCCATCGATTGATCTACTACACCAGTAAAGTGCTTCACAATGTCGAAGTCCGATACTCAAGAGCAGAGAAAATGATCTACACTCTAATCATATCGGCACAACGACTTCATCCGTACTTCCAAGCACATCCAATTATGATTTTGACAGATCAGCCGTTGAAAGCGATCCTACATCGACCTGATACGTCAGGTCAGATGGCGAAGTGGGCAGTAAAGCTTGACGAGCTCGACATACAATATCGCCCACGACCATCCATGAAAGTACAAGTTCTAGCCGACTTCGTTGCAGAATGTATAATATCCGATAATAAGCCAGAAGATACGGATGATAATACAAAAAGCAGATTACGACTCTCAAACCCGATCTAAGGTCGACCTAGGTGCTGCATATTGATGGAGCATCTAATGCATAAGGTAGTGGAGCCGGCCTTATACTCATAAATTTTGAAGGGATAGTCACTGAATATGCCCTTCGGTTTAACTTTAAAGCCTCAAATAATCAAGTCGAATATGAAGCACTCTCAGCCAGCTTGAAGATAGTCAAAGAGCTTGAGATCGACAGTTTGAAGGTCTTCATCGACTCACAATGGATTGCTGGATAGGTCAAGGGTGAATTTGAAGCCCGAGACCCCACTATGATGTACTTTCAGAAGGTGAAAGATATTACAGCAAGCTTGAAATATTTCGAGATCTTTCACATTCTCAGAACCGAAAATGCTCGGACTGACATACTTTCACGATTGGCTACTACCGCTTTCAACTCGCTGGGTCGGACATTCGTTGAATGCCTCGAACAGTCGAGTATCAATAAAGTCGAAGAAGTATTACAGCTCACTATCGAACCAAGCTGGATGGATCCGATCATCCAATACATGATCGATGGGATTCTTCCTACAGATCCTTCAGAAGTCAAACGACTTCGATGGATGGCCTCTCAATATGTAATATTGAATGATCATCTCTACAAAAGGTCGTTCTTACTTTCTTGCTAAAGTGTTTGGGATCTACAGATACCGACTATGCACTTAGAGAAGTACACAAAGAGATTTGTGAAAATCACTTGGGGGGCAAATCTCTAGCTTATAAAGTCCTGCAACAAGGATACTATTGGCCCACCATGAAGAAAGATGCAACTGAACTTGTCCGGAGGTGTGAACCATGTCAAGGTATGCAAATATACAACATCAACCGGCTAGTCAGTTGATATTGATTGTAGCACCATGATCCTTCGTACAATGGGAAATCGATATACTTGATCTTTTCCCCGACATCTGATCAGAGAAAATTCATAATGATTGCTATTGACTACTTCACTAAACGGATAGAAGCCGAACCTCTGGCCCAAATCACTAAAACAAATAGAAGACTTCATTCAAAAATCTATCATTTACAGATTTGATTTACCATACACCATCATCATCGATAATGGCCGACAATCAAAATTTTAGAAAATTCTGTACGAAGTTTCATATCACACACAAACTCACATCAGTCGGTCATCCACAGTCAAATGGAGAGATGGAGGTAACAAACTGAACAATCTTGCACGAACTTAAGACCCGACTGAATGAAACCAAAGGCCTCTGGATGGAAGAATTATATTCGATCTTATGGATGTACCGAATAACTCTCCGCATACCGACCGGAGAATCTCCCTTAAATTTGGCTTATGGAACAGAAGTAATGATCCCGCTCGAGATCGGACTACCATCAACAAGAGTAGAACAATACAGTGAGCCGAGCAATTCTGAATGTCGGAGAGTCGACTTAGATCTCCTTTCAGAACTCCGACAGTAAGCTCAAGTTCAGATGGCTGCATATCGACAAAGAATAGCCCGGTATTATAATGCAAGAGTCAAGCCGAAGATCTTCCGATCAGAAGATTTGGTCTTAAGAAAAATAGAAATATGAAAACCTTTAGATCAAAAAAAACTGTCTTTGAATTGGAAAGGACCTTACAGAATATTCAAAACTCTTAGACCGGACGTATATCGGCTAGAAACCCTTGAAGGGTCGGCAATACTCCAAACATGGAATGCCGTCAATCTGAAAATATATCACCTATGAAGTTGTTGATATATACATTATTTGGAATACAATACAAAAATTTCAGAATCACAAGCCTTGGTCAAGTTCTATCAACGATCGACTATATGTCGGCTTTCATTGTAAAAGCCGAACTATCGACTGTACTTCAACATGGAGTTTATTTCAGCTTTCACTGTAAAAGCCAGAGAATCAACTGCTTCGGTATCGATTATATTTTGATTCTCTTGCAAAATCGACATACCGACTGCAATCTCAAACCGACATCAAATATACAGACTTTCACTGCAAAAGCCGTAGTGCCGATTATATCTCGATTTTCAATATCGATTTTTCACTGTAAAAACTGACTACAGTCGAAAGACTAATATGCTGACTTAGTCCTAACTAAGCGGAATGAATACCAAAATGATCAAGATCGGATTGAAATTATATCGACATGGCTACAGCCAGTCGAAGGATATTCGGCTTGCTATCAATTATCAAATGATCTGACGTACAAACCCGACCAAGCGTCGGGTATAGGATATTCGACTTATCATCATTATCCTACCTTCTATTAAGTACGTCAAAGACTACGTGACTAACGAATATTCTACAAGTTCTACCGAATGATCGAATCACCGATTAATGTTCGATGGCTACTTTACATTGTAGACATTACAGACTTAATACTCCAGATAAACAGTTCAAACTTAGAAGAAAATGCTTTCATTCATTGTCAAAATGAAGTTACAAAATTAGACTGAAGTCCGATTATATGTATCCAATTACACAAAAAGAAAGCAAAATACACCGACTAAGCTCCGTCGTCGTTCCTATTCCTTTGCTCTGGTGTAGTGTCGGCGATTTGAACAACTTCAGGCACGATCGATGCTTCATCTTGAGTCGGCGTTGTTTCTTCTTCAGCAACCCCATCTTTCGATCTTGAAGAGATGATGCTGCTCAAGTCGAGGTTCGGGTATAATTTTTCGATCGTATCTCGATCGTCTTCATACCCGATGCAGTACGAGGTGAAGTCACCTTCGAGGATCTCTTCTTTGAATTCTTTTGAACTTCAAAAATCTTCGATTGCCCGACTCAATGCCTCCCTTGCCGACTCCGCTTCTGCCTTCGCCAAATCAGCATCGGCTCAAGCGGAGGATGACTCTTCTTCGGCCAGTGCCAACCTTTTCAGGCTGGCCCGATGACGTCCACGTTTGGCTTCAAGTTCTTCGATGCATCCATTTTGCTCCCATCGAAGTCGGTGGATAGAGTGTTTTTTGCTCTTAACCTACGACTCAAGAGCTGAAATAGCCTCGAGAGCCGCTTAAGTTCAGCCTCCGAAGATGCTAAGTCGTCAGTTAGTCAGAAAACCTCCTCTTGAAGCTTGGCTTCCCGCTACGCTGCCGACTTAAGCTGTTCGAGTGCAGCCGCTCTCTCAGCATCGGCAGCCACCACCTTATTCATCCATGACCTACGAAAATCGCCGACCATCACATAGCCGGCTTTCAGGTCGAACATGTTGTGGATCAACTGCAGACAGAAGATAAGTCGGGTTAAAAAAAAAGAAAAGAAAGAAACCTACCCCAATTATCATCGGATAAAAGGATGAAAACATCTCCGCCACCGTCCGTTTCTTCCAGTGCTCCCGATCAACTGAAAGAAGAGCGGCTTGGCATAGTTGCTTGGCCAATGTCGGATTAGCCAAGGCCGATTCATCACCAGGCACTTGAAGGTTGAAGTGAACCGTCTGGCCCTCCGACGCTACATCTTCCGTCGAAGTCATCGGAGCTTTCCCCAAGCCCTTGTCGGTGGCCCCATGTTCGAAAGTGAGGGAAGCTTGAACTCGACTGCGCCCCAGCTGAAGGAGCAACTGGCGCAACCGCAGATTGTTCGGATTCTCCTGCATCGACTCGAACCTTCTCAGTTGATGGAACTACCGACGGTGCTTCGACAGTTCTCCTTGCTGCCCTTTCTTCAGACGATGCAGCAAGGAGCACTATCGGGGCCGACAGTGCCAGGATCGGCTCAGGAATCGATGTAGACGGAGCATCAGGTTCCTCAGTCAGCGTTGAAGCGACGACTGAAGCTGGTGCCACTTGAACTTGCACCGAAGTTTGATGCCTTTTTGGTGATTGAGAAGGTCCAGCCTCGGATGCTGCCCTCTTCCTGGCAGCGTGCTGACGAATGTCGGCGCTCGACACTCGCTCCCTTGGCTGCATGGCTGCAATTACAACAGAAGTCAGTACAACTCAAACAAGTAAAAAAAAGTGAAGTCAGAAATGACCGACCGACTATATCTAGACGGACGATCGAACTAAGGCCGACGTCATAAAGGGCCTGTTCGGTCACAAGCTCCTTCTACGTCGGGACCACCATGTCTTTCAGTCGATGGAAGTTCTCCCGATCGCCGACCTCTACTCGACTATTGTCATTGGGACCGGTTCATGGATCGCCCCAACGGGAAGGAAACCCCAAGGAAGGGTAGAGGAAGAGAAGAAGAATTGATTCTTCCATCCATGAATGGACGATGGAAGATCGATAATAAAGGAAAGACCTTTTCGGGGGTTAAAAAATCACCACCCTCGGGCCTTCGGATGAGGTCGAAGGATGAAGAAAGCTTGAAAAAGAGAAGGACGAGGTTCAGTCGGTAGCAACCAACACAACAAGGCAAAACTAATTATCAGCCGGATCGAGTTCGGTGCCAGCTGAGCTAGGCAAAGTTCGTAGTAATCTAAAATATTTCGGACAAATTTCAGAATCAAAAATCGAAGATCCGTCCGAAGATCTTCGACATAGAAGGCCACCTAGCCCGAAGGAGGGGTATTCACCCGACCATCGATTCCAGGGTGAAAGCTGAAACTGCTCTGGGATACAATACTATTTTCGAAGCCGCTCGATATTCGACCTCGAAAGTGAAGAAACCTCCACCTCCAAACCTGATTGGGATTCGTCAGTCGGATTCTCCAACCGATAGTCCCGAGAAGGAGTCCTAACCATAAGAGACAAGACTCTAAAGAAGGCAGAGATTCTAAAGGAAAGAGACTCAAGAAAGATAGGAACTTGACCTGAAAAGATGGGAATAACAACCTCAGATGCTGGGGTGACCGTCCGACAGAGTTCAGCACCAAGAAAGATAAAATAAAAGTAAAAGTTTGGTTGAGAGCGATCCTGTATATATAGGATCCCTCAACGGTCGAGATGAAGGCGATCGAATCGAAGATTTACCAGATGATGACACGTGGCAACATCTGGACCGATCATTGATCGGACAGTTCAACGTACCTGCCCCAAATCGAGCCACGTCATCTTAATCTGTGTGAATAGATCCGATCAAATAATATTCGGATACGTGGCATAAATCTACTTGTCAGAATCATATCGTCCGACGTCGAATCAACTTTCCAAAATGACGTCTGACACTGACAACTGATACTGAATCGTCCGATTAGTGTGATAGTTTAAAGACGATCGTACCGCCAAAATGATAAAGCAGCCGATCGCCCATATCTCGAAGAAAGCAGTATTGAAATCGAGGTTCGATGTGACAGAAATAACTCCCTTCGTCCAATGTGACGAACCACGTGACAATATACACGTCAGTTCACCTTGGACTTGAGAGTGGGGGGCAACTGTTGAGATAAACCGACCAACCTCCAAACTTTGGTCACCACGACTCCGACTGCGTATCGGCTGAACATGTGGTTCCGACTCTTCATCGACCGACTGAGCGAACCGCACCAACTTACTATCGGCTGACTGACTAATATCGGCTGACCGACTAATGATTCGACTACTACCGATCGACAGTGAACGACTTAGACCATCGACATAACAGAACTACTAGCCGACGATCGCTCAAAGATTCTATTGACATATGGTCGGTTCTACCGATATATGATCGGCTAATCTGCTCAACATACCATAACCGTCACAAACGATTATCGACTACGTGTCAGGCTATTAAAGAAATTAACGTCCCACTAGTTTCATTTTTATGGTCCGACAACTTAGTGCCATAAAAAGCGGGATCACGTGCTCGATGGTTACACCAGAATCATCTATAAAAAGGGGGTCAGTGAGCAGTACTGATAAGCCATCTCAGGGCCAGAACTCTGCTACTTTCTAAATTCAAAAACTACTGTTCACCAACTTCCTTCTCTGACTTAAGCATCCGAGGGTCCCCGTCGGACACCAATCTGATTTGTGTGGACGCTGTCTTGCAGGTGCTCGTTACCAGCGATAGAGAGTTGGCCGCAACAACTATTATTCTTTGAAAAATTCTTGGAGACCTGACTTTGTTAAGAATAAAAATGCTATCCCTGAAGGAACTTTTATCTATTATAAAGATTAATTCATTAATCATACTAATCTACTCGTGCCGCATGAAAGAGTTTTTTCCTGAAAAATTAAAGTCATGGCTAAGGGCCATGGAATTACTAGCACTATTCCTATTGGTCACGTAACAAATCATTTTCAATGGACGGATTGACAACTAGTGTCTTTTTTTGGACCATCTACACCAGGGTAGGTGGTTTATTCAAGGTTTTATTACAAAATATTCCCAAACATTTCACCAAAAACTTGATCGGCCAAAACCTTACGCACGCAATCTTTTTTTTTTTTCTTTTTCTTTTTCTTTTTCTTTTTGGTTGTAAATGAGAAAGACAGCTGCTGGTTGGAGACTTTTTTCTTTTTGTGTAAATGGAGGTACCAGGGTGCTACCCCCAATTTATTAAGGCGCAAAGTATGAATTTGTAATGTGTACAGAGGAATATAGAGCATGAAGTTTGAGAGTATAACAATAATCAGCTATTAAGGAGAACACAAGGACAAGATTCTTTCTTTATTAAGGAGAACACAAGGACAAGATTCTTCTTTTTTTGTTTTTTTGAAATATATGGAAACTAATGATATTAAATCATTAATCATCCAATTAATTTAAGGATAAATTATGCCTGTAGTCCTTAAACTATATCAGATTGTTTTAAATGATCCCTAAACTATAAAAACCTAAGTTTTAGTCTTCGAACTTTCTGAACCATTTTAATGTTATCCTTTCGGTGATTTCCGATGACTTTCTCTTATCGGTTTACTTATTTCGCTCAAACCGGTGCTTACATGGATAATTAGGTGCCCCGCACAAATTGGAAAGCATTAAAAAAAAAGGAATGAAAAAGATTGAGTCTTCTCCTTCCTCCCGACCGGCCCATCTACCTGCACCACCGTTGCACCCCGCCTTCCCCAGCACACACCCCCCTCCCCCAGCCTGCCCCGTCGCATCCCCGCTCGCCCCAGTGCACACCACCCCGCCCACCTTGGTGCTTGCCCCGCCGCACACCCTGTTTTGATTCCCGCCAAAATAGGAAGGGGAGAAAGTGAGCACACGTGAGAGAGGCAGAGAGAGAGAGAAGAAGAGAGGGCGCCAAAGAAGAGGGGAAGGGAGGTGTTCTGTTTCCACCGAATAGGGGAGGGAGAAGGGGGTTTGTTTTTTTTTTTTTCTTTCTTTTTCTCTTCTTTTGCGATGGGTCCGTGCGGTTGCCCCTGCGTCCTTCCTCCTCTCCAATCTCCCTCCCTTCACCTCGCCATCGTCGCCGTTGCTCGCCTCCTTTGCCCTTCTTCTATCCTCATCATCATTAGAGATCGCCTGCAGTGGGATTCTAAGCGGTGATGACCGACCGTTCGCCCTCAACACTAGAGAGGGAGGCCGGAGGGAAGGAGAGGGGGGCATCGGAGAGGGGGCCGAGGCGGGCAGGGGTGCGGGCGTCGGGCGGGGGGCACCGAGGCGGGCGAGGGTGTGGCTGGAATGGTCGGTCAGGAGGAAGGAGAAGAAGAATAATAAAATAATAATAATAATAATAAAATATTATATTTTATGAATCGAATGTATAATAAAAAATAATAACAATATATTATTTTTATTATAAATCAGCATCGGTAACTGTCATATAAGCACCGATGACTGCCACGTAGGATTTTTGGTATGAGAAAGGTGTCGAAAATGGGCGAAGGGCAATATTAAAATGGTTCAAAAAGTTCGGAGACTAAAATTTAGATTTTTGTAGTTTAGAGATCATTTAAAAAATTGAATGTAGTTTCAAAACTACAGACATAATTTATTTTTATTAATAAAAGTTAAATGAAAATGCATTACTGATTTAGAGTTATAGGTTCAACCAAGAATGAAAATGCATTACCGATTTAGAAAGAAGGCTCAGCTGTTGGTAAGGTGCACCAAAGATTGTAGTCTAGTCCACATATTTTGATGCGCAGTCTCTGTCTTAGACGAGTAAATGTGGCTCCAATTGTTGGTTGGAGTTGACTTGACAATCGACATTTTGACTAGTTATTGGTAATTTAATATTTTTATTTTCACAAAAAATTCTTGACAAGTCCTAGACATTTATATAATAAGTCAATCCCAGTCCCTTTCTTGCTTTCAAGTAGATCATGTAAAAGCTTTCATTTTTCGTTACAGAAATCGTTTGATGTTCTTCGAGAGTCTGATTGTTTAATGTGCATTGATCCGCAGGTATTTGGGTGCACCTTTTCATAAGAAGAAATTTATGTGAATAATTTTAATTTATATGTGTTGGGATATACCGACTGATTCTGATGCCGACTGATCGTGATACCGACTCACCAACGGATCCCGACGCCGACTCTCCGACACCGATGAACCGGCACCAACTCCTCTGCAGATCCTAACACCGACCCATCCCCGAGATGGACCGACCGACTTTGCCCGACTGATGACAGGTGACACTGACAGCGACTGCCGATGATGCCCGGCCTGGGCGTGTCGGCCCAACTGGCCAACGCCGCCTCCGACCGCCCGAAGGCCGACTCCATGCCGGGTGGGACAACACCAACTCCCCGTCGGGTCGGACGACTAACGCCCGACTTCTACAAACCCTCTAGACGCCGATCGTGTTTTGGAGTCACCACCCGACAGCCAAGTCCCGACATATAGTCGGCCAGCCCCTTTCAAGAGAGCCGGATGATCGGCATGGGCTGCAGTCCTATCAAGGACACGCCGTATGACTGCCAAGGGGCACTGCCCTACTAGGGACCTGAAGAATTGTCCTGCCAAGGACGCCAATTAATTCCTAGGACCTGTCAACCCATCGATGACATGGCAACCCCCGACGATGTGATAGCCCAGGATGATTTGACAACTCCACAGTTGTCCACATCACTGACGGCAGGACCATACCGTCTCCTACTATAAACGGGGTAAGGCAACGGTTCGAGGTAAGCCAAGCTAAGCTGAGCAAAACCCATCTCTCCCACGCTCCAACGCTGGGTCTCCCCTGGTTCCTCTCTACTGTTGCCTAGTCTCCTCTCTGACTTGACCGTCGGAGGGTCCCCGCCGGAGGCCCCCTCCGATCTGTGTGGACTTCCCTTGCAGGTGCTCGTTCCCGACGACCAGACGACGAGGGGATTGGCCGCAACAGGTTTGGCGCGCCAGGTAGGGGGGCATTCGACCACCACATAGCTTTCTCTCCGAGATGACAAGAACCAGGGCTCAGCGATCGAGAGCCATCGAGTCGGCGAGGCGTTCTTTCCGCCCAGAAGAGGCCTCCCCTTCACTCCCTGCGGTGGAGCCCAGCTCCCCGCACCTAACAGTGACCACGGAGGCGCAGATCGCGGTGATCGTGCGGCAGATGACCGTGTTGACGGATGCGGTCAGAAGCCTTCAGCAGCAGCCTACCTGTTTGCCGCACTCGTTGGCGGAGCCGCCGGCGGCGAACCCCATGCCGTCCAGGGGTAGCCGTCGACATCCGCATCGCTCTCCGTCTCCTCCTCAGGAGTAGCTGTCCCAGCATTCTCTTCGAAAAGGGGAGAGGCAGCCACGGCGCGGCCGGTCTCAACGTCCTTCTCCTTCTCAGCTCGAGCGAGCGAGGAAGGAAAATGACCGCAGACACCGTCTGCCTCCCCTCCGATTCGTCGGGAGATTCGACTCCCAGAGTCTCCCAGCACCGACGGATGGATGACTACGAACGAAGGTTGGAAGAAATCGACCGTCGGCTCGCCCAGCTTCAGATGGACGGTCAGAAGTCTTCCAATGACATCGACTTCCAGACCGCCAACCCCTCTTCCGATTCATACTCGACGAACCGATCCCCAGTCGGTTCAAGATGCCGCACGTGGAGCCTTACGACGGCTCTACCGATCCAGTCGACCACCTGGAGAGCTACAAAGCTCTCATGACGATCCAGGGGGCAACCGATGGCCTTCTCTGCATCGGCTTCCCACCACGCTTCGCAAAGCTGTCAGGGCCTGGTATTCCGGCCTCTGTGTCGGAAGCATCCATTCCTTCGGGCAGCTCGAGCATTCCTTCGTGGCCCATTTCAGCACCAGCCGGAAGCCGCCATGAACCTCGGACAGTCTTTCTCCCTCCAGCAGGGGGAAAATGAGACGCTCCAATATTTCGTGGCACGATTTAATGCGGCCACGCTTGAGGTCCGGGACCTCGATGAGGACATGGCCATTTCGGTCATGAAGCGGGGGCTGAGGGGGTCCCGATTTATATACTCTCTGGACAAGACCCTCCCCGAACGTATGCCGAGCTACTGGAGCGCACGTATAAATACATGCGCGTGGACGAAGGAGCTTCCGACCGACGTCAGACCGAGACCAAGGGCCCGAAGGAGAAGCGAAGGAAAGGTCGGGCTCCCGTCGAGCCTAGCGGGCCCCTGGCTGACAAACGGAGCTCGCCTAGGCTGCAGAGCCCGACATCCACCCATCGGTGGAGCCCGAAACTGCCGCGCCAAAGGTATGGCTCCTACACTCCTCTTTCTGCTCCTCGTGCGCAGATTTTGATGGAGATCGAAGGAGAAGAATATTTACGACGGCTCCGCCTTTGAAGGTAAGGGCCTCGATAGGCGGAAGTACTGTCGATTCCATTGGGGCCACGGTCACAATACTGAGCAGTGCATCCAACTTAAGGATGAGATCGAAGCCCTGATACGATGAGGGTACCTCAAAAAATTCCGACACGGCCCGCCGACTCTACCCGTCCCCGACCGACGACCCCAACAGACTGAGGAAGCGGCGAACAACCAGCCCACGGCTGGGGTCATCAACATGATCTCCAGAAGAGCGGATCGAGGGACGACTGCTGAAGGAGGGTCGGCGAAAAAGCTGCACCGGAATAATGTAATAACTTTTACCGATGAGGATGCTCGGGGAGTCCAAACTCCCCACGATGACGTTGTTGTTGTCTCGGCAACGATAGCTAATTATGATGTAAAAAGAATTCTCATCGATAATAGAAGCTCGACCAATATTTTGTTCTACTCGACTTTCTCCCGGATGCGACTATCGACTGATCGGCTTAAGAGAATCTCCACGCCCCTGGTAGGATTT
>KE504825.1:575517-586690 GCA_000441515.1 Elaeis oleifera
CTAAATTGATTATGATAATAATATTTGATTAAAATAAAATTTTGATAGTATGATATAAATATCATCGAGATCATCATTATAAATTTTCAGATCCATCGGTGGTCTCTATCTATCAGATCATGATACGATCGTTCGTGATTATCGAAATCAAATTTTAATAATCGACATACCTAAGGCTACTAGATCGAGGAGTCTTTTGTGATGATATTCTAATAATAATTATTTAGATAATGAACAATGAATATAAATTTAATTTAAATTAATAATTTTAAATATTAATAGCTTTTTAAAATGTTAAAGTTAATAGCGATGGCTTTTAGCAATAGCATTTCTGCCGTCTCTGATATATAGTATTAGCAACGGAAGATGACTATTAGTGACAGCTTTTACCGTCACTCCTAAATTAAATTTTTTAAAAAATTCAATTATAATTATAATTAAATGTATTAGCGATGGCTCTCTATTTTTAGTGACTGAATTTGGCGATTGAATTTGCCGTCGCTAATAGTTTTACCAACGGCATTAGCAACGACTCTTTACCGTCGCTAATAATTTTAAAAAATTATTTAAAAATTATGAAAAATATTCTATCCTTGACAAAAGTATTAGCGACGGCTATCCATTTTTAGCGATGGATTTTACCATCACTAATAGTTTTACCGATCGCATTAGCGACGGTGACTTACCGTCGCTAATACTTTGCCACACATACCCAAGCGCGAGCGAAAAAAAATTTTATGTGCTCCTCATCTCTCTCCTGTTTCCTCCTCTCGTCGGTGCCCACACCCCTCTCAACCCCTCTCATCGGTGCCCAAACCCCCTCAACCCCACTCGTCGGTGCCCAAACCCCCTTCCCTCCTCTTCCCTCATCCTCTTGCTGTGCCTAAATGCCCCATCCTCTCATCGACAACTCATCCTCTCGCCAGTGCCCAAACGCCCCATCCCTCCCTGCCCTATCCCTCTGGCATCCTGCGGCCCCGAGCCCGTATCCCTCCACGCCCGCGACTGCCTCGACGTCACCAACCCAAGCCCATGGCCCCAGCCCGTGTCCCTCCATGCCCGCGGCCACCCGACCCACCGGCCCAACCCCACGTCCCTCCATGCCAGTGCCACCTCGACCCCACGACCCGACCCTACGGCCCCTGCCCTGTCACCCCCAGCCCGTGGCCCCGCCCTACCGACCTGACCCTGCTGCCTCGACTCACACTGCCTTCCTGTGGCCCCATGCCCTCTTCTCTACAACTGCATCCCAAGCTGGCGTCTCACCCCTAGCTATCCTCTCACCCCTCAGTCCCTGCACGCCAACCTACCTTCTATTGTGAGTATTAGCGATGGCTAATGCCATTACTAAAAGTTATTTTTTATTAAATTATATTAATTAAATTTAATTATATATTAAAATTAATTAATTAATATTAATTTAATTAATTATTTAATTATTTAATTAATTAGTTAGTTAATTAATTAGAAGCATGGGACTTGAGTCTTGACATGCAGAGCACTCGAACCGAAGGAAGGTATCAGGTATCATTACAAACACAAGGCCAAGGCGTGCTCCGCTCACTCGGATCTCAGGTCCTAGCTGGCGTCCAAGACATCCAGCTCCCGTGCACCCTACACGCTAAGGCCGATGGAAGGTGCCGAGCAGCATTGCAAATATGGGGTCGGAGTGTGCCCTACGTGCTCAGGCCTTGGGTCCCAGCTGGCGTCCAAAGCATGCTCAAGCTAATGGAAGGTGCCGAGCAGCATTGCAAACATGGAGTCGATGCGTGCCTGCATCTCAAGCCTCGGATCCCAGTCGGTGTCTAGGGCAACCCATCCTCACACAAGGGCTAAGTGCATATTCTACGGCATCTCATAATTGGATATTAATTAAGTAATTAATTAGTATTGATTTAAAAAATTACATTGCATGGAACCATAGACCCATCTTATGATTAATGTACATATTCTATTGTATCCGTATATTTATATATTTTTATACGGATGAAAGAATTATGTACATTGATCAAGTGATTGTCCAATATAGATAATTTGAAAAATATAAGTAATTCTATATATCATTATAGTAATCAAACGGTATGTTGAGGATTCGAAAAAAGTTTTGGACAGTATTTCTTTAGTTCTCTCCATATAGCTTCAGTCGTGTAGGGAAGAACTAAGAAAAATACTATCAAAATATTTTTGACCCCTGTTGCATATTATTTGATTATCGTAATTAATTTATAGAAATAATATATTTTTGAATGGGATAGGATCTTCTATATCTATTAGTTGATGATAGGATATATTTACTATGTAAGTCATTTTGAATGATAAAATAATTAATTAGTAGTTATTTATATTTATATATATGTAGAATTCTTAGATAGTATGTCATGGATCGTAGTCGGATGGATCGTCGAGTAGTTGACGGGGTGATTTCTATTGAATATAGAGAGGGTGTAGAGTACTTTTATGATTTTACTTATAGAAATGTAGCACTTTTACATCAAAGATAAGCTTATTGCCCTTATAATAGATGTGGCAATTGAGAAATATTTGATAGAGATACAATTACTGTCCATTTATATAAGAGTTGATTTATGTCCAACTACAAGCATGGGGAGACGTAGAAAAAAGTTGTAAGGATTAGAAGTGAGCAGGACAAAGACACAAATAGAATGGTAGACATGATTATGGATGTGGCTGGTCCTGAATTTAATTGAATATGGAGGATGATCCAAAAGCTGGGAGCGATGATTTCTACTGTATACTGAAAGATGCTGATGAACCACTATGGTCAGGATGTGAAACACACACTATATTATTAGCTGTGTCAAAGTTATTGAATTTGAAGGTCGAATTTAAAATGATGATCAATTGTTATGATAGGATGGTAGCAATAATAAAAAAGATGCTACTCAGGGATGAGAAGCTTGTTGGGAGCTTCTATGCTTCAAAAAAAATAGTTAAAGGATTAGACATAGATATGAGAAGATAGATATATGTCGTAATGATTGCATACTTTTTTATAAGAAGGACCAACTGAAGAGCCCATGTAATGTATATGGTGAAAATTGATTTAAGCTGGGCAAGAGGATAGAAATCAAAAAAGCATACCATATAAGGTTCTTCGATACCTTCCATTCACTCTTAAGCTTCGAAGGCTCTACTTGTCCGAGAGTATTGTCGAGAAAATAAGATGGTACAAAAAAAATTCACAAGCACTCCAATATAATGAGTCGTCTGTCGGATAGCGAGGCATAAAAGCAATTTGATACTTGTCACCATTTATTTGCTTAGAAATCATGCAATGTCTGACTGAATCTATCTACAGATGGCTTTGCACCATTCAGTCATGCAGCGGTCTCTTTTTTATGTTGGCCAGTCTTTATTACTCTATACAATCTTTCGCCTGAAATATGCATGAAAGAACATAACATTTTTCTTACATTACTGATTCTTGGACCATGACATCCTGGTAGAAGCATTGATATATATCTAAGCCCTCTTGTTAATGAGCTGAAGTTCTTATGGTCCGATGGCATATATACTTTTGATGCATTGAAGAAGCAGAATTTTATAATGAAGGCTATATTAATGTGGACCATTAGTGATTGTTTTGCTTATGGGATGCTACTAGGATGGAGCACTCATAGGAAGCTTGCATGTCCATATTGCATAGAGAATACAAAATTATTTCAACTTAAGCATGGTTGTAAGCCTTATTAGTTCTATTGTCATCATCAATTTCTTTCCGAGCATCATCTTTTTTGAAAGCAGCAGGATAGTTTCAGAAGGAATAAAATAGAAAAAGACCACGCACTCCCATGTGTAGACAAAGCTGACTCAAGTGGATCGAGATGATGATGGTGGTGAGGTATCAGAGATAGAGATCTCAATATTTGCCTATCCTACTCATGAATTTGGGTACGAGATTCATCGAGCATTGACTGATACTAAACTTCGATAGACAAAAACATATATTTTGCTCAACTTTACAGAGGTCGACCTATATGTTGAGTAAGTATCCATCACAATCTCAACTCTTTAATCACTTATCGTACTATACTTATCTTAGTATGTATAGGCAATATGATGAGATGCTAAGACGGAACAATCCGATGATAAGTGAGGAAGAAATTTTTACTCAGTGCTCACAGAACTTTATAAATTGGTTCTATCAACTGATGAATGACCATTGTCATTTTATTTAATTTAATTTTCTTAATTTATTTTTTATAATATGCAGGTTATGCAAGATGGTGAATCCATACCTAGGAAGTTAAGATCATTAGGTTACAGACCAATAAAGTACATAACATATTATAATGGCTATAGTGTAAATGGTTTCAAATATTACATGCTGTAATATGGAGAACATAAAAGTATAATGAACAGCGGTGTGTATTTAAAGGGCAACTGGCTTGATACCGAGGCAGAGAGTGACTACTATAGGATCTTTGAAGAAGTAATTGTTGGGATTTCATAGTTTCATGCATGCAAAAATTTTGAAACGAGTACACAGTGAAAATTTTAAAATTTCAGATTAAATCTAATTTAATCTAAGCATGCATTAGATCAAATCTTAAAATCTTAAACAAGATCTACATATGTGAGATAGGATTCAGATACAGAAATCAAATAGAAAAAATAAATAGAGAAGATCTAATCTTCATACCTTGATGCAGATAGATCTACACCGTGAACTGATGATCATGGATATCTTCCGAAGGTTCTTGAACTGCACAAGTATCCGACCTCTACGGATATCTACACAAGGCTTCGATCTGATCTGAAGCTTCCTGATCTCATCAAAATGTTAGTTCTCTTATAAATATCACATCTTGACGGTTGAAAAATCTTTTTTCCTTTTAAAACACTCTTAGAGAAGAAAAAAATAGAAGGATGATGATCTCTACGCTAGAGATTATGAGAAGAACACATTCTTCTCTTTTCTTCCTAAAACTCATATACCAAATCTCTACACTAGAGATGTAAGAATTTATGTCCAACTCTTGGATAAAAGGAAAAAAAATTCATGTCCAAACTAAAACAAAAGAGAGAGAGAAGAGGTCCTAACAACCAAACATGGTTGTTGGTAAGAAAGAAGGGATAGAAGCCAAACTTTCCTCATGCCATGACCCTTCATGCCATGCCCTCTCCTTAGGATTTTTCCACGCATGCCTCCTTTAATTTGTGGCATCTTAAACTGATCTCAATCAGCCCCTTAACTGCCCCATGTTTAAATAGGAGGAGAGTTTGGTTTAGGTAGGAGATAAGAATCTAAACTCTCTTGGACTCTAGAATTATTGTGCCACCCAACACCTATTCTTTTTGCACCCACATATCTCACAGAAAAAGGATCTAACGTGAACTTCTTACATGCAAAAGACCTCATGGTTTATGGAGAAAAATAGGCGCTAATTAAAGTGGGGCATGGGGCTAGTTTATGGTGCATGAAAAGGGAGAGTCCTAACCATTTAGGACTCTTCTTTAGATGGTTGATTTAAATCAAATAAAATTCTAACCAATTCTAATCATATTAAAAATTGATTAGACCCAAATACATTGATATCCTAATCTAATTAGGATCTCAAACTATTTAGATTAAAATCTAATCCAATTAAAAATTAGATATCATCTAATTAGAGGATGAGTCCTAGTCCTTCTGAACTCTCTCTTGGTGCTTGAGTCAAACTCAATTTAATCCTAATCTAATTAAGATTTAGTGCACCCACAAAGAAGAAAATTCTTAGTCAAAATAGGAACCCAAACAATCTTTAATTAAATTCTAATCTGATTAGAAATTTAAGTCAAGCCTAAATCCTAATCAAACAAAGAATTATCCTTCCATGCAAATTGATTACTCATAATCCAATTAGGCTTGATCAAATCAAATTCATGTCAAATCAAATTAAATCTAATTCAATTAGATTTGATAAATATTTATTGCTCAATCAAATAGAGTCAATTAGCAATTCAATTACTAATTAATCTTTCTATAACTCACTAACTCTTTAGCGAGTTGCTTAATTATAACTTTTGTATTGGATTAATCATCAATCAAATTAATAATTAAATCGTATCATGATTTATAATCATAATTCAACCATCTGATCAGTCAAAAATCTCTTTGTGTGTAACCCCATAGATTCTATTCTGTCTGGTAGTGAAATATATTGTGTCCCTATCACAATATTATCAAAACTCCTTTCAATGGGTTGGAATAATTCTAACTCTGCCCATCAAAGATCATTGATCATCGAGATGATGCTCATGGGTCTCACAATTCACCAGTGATATCTAGCAGTATGTAGTAGCAACCCAGCAGAATAAAGATGATGAACTTCTAAATGTAGTTAACGTATGATACAGTCCCTCTATCATAATTTCCGACCAGATGACAGGTTATGGATAAATCATCAAACCTCATCATCGATAATATGATAGATTCAATCAGCTCGAGTCCATGTATGATTCTTATGAAAATTCTTTTCATCAATCATACTGCTATAGCCATAGACTTCAGGACTCAGCTTCTTAAATTTTATAGGACAACTCCTTTCTACTAGGATCGATAGATTCTATCTAAGTACACACCCTACTCCTATAGTGGATTAACTATCATCAACATCCACTATAAAGACTCATTGAGTCAATATTTATGTGTAGTCAAACTCCAGCAGCCTCACTGCGAGTAGCTGTAGCATCGCAGGTCAAAAGACCAGTCATACTACTGCAACATTGAGAAAGTCACTAACGAGTGAGCAAATATCCATGTGACTTCTCGTGTTGGTCATGCTAAGTACTGGTTGTTCTCTAACAACCACCTACACTCTCGCTCCAGTATCACTACACCGCAAACTCGAGATTTATCTGTCCGAAGGAAGCGATCCGTGCACTGATCTATCTGGATCAATCATTATCTCCATGATGATCCTATGACTAGAAGCAATTTAGAATTAACCATCAATGACACATGTCTCAAATTTTTAACTCTTTGAAAATATATGTCATCATCTTGTTAATCTCTTGGATGATTCATAGACACATAAAATATGAATGGTAATATAAATATCCATAAAGTATAAAATCATGTTCTAGTAATATGATATGCGTCAGTCAAGATTGACTTCTAGAACATATATCCAACAATCTTCCACTTATACTAAAGCTAATCTGTCATATACCAAGCCTCATCTTCTCAAGACAGACTTTAGTCTTGGGCTAGCTAAGTGACTTACTAGTGGGTTAACCACATCTCATGTAAAGCTTGCTCTCTGTACCTCTATGTATTTCTACTTGAGGTAGTCGCGTATTCTATTGCTCTATGTATTTGGATATATGATGAGACCTAGACTCCTTAACAAAGGCTATAGTGCCATTGTCTTTGTAGTATAGTATCATGGTATCTGATAGCATGACATCCAGTTCTGTAACTAACATTAGAACCAGAATGCATCCTACACATCTACAGTGTACTCAGCTTCTATCGATCATTTGCTTGGAATCCTTTCCAAGATATCGACATGATTATACAGGAACACACCCATGATGTAGACATTCTACTATTTAACATCAAATATTGATTTAAATTGGTGTATCCTTCCACTCCTAGCTTTGACCCTTCTCCAAAAATTAAGAACAAATCCTTAGTTCTTCTCAAGTATTTAAGGATATTTTTATAGCAATCCAGGACTCTCAGCCTAGATACAACTGATATCTACTCGTGACATTCACAGTATTAACTATATTAGTTCAAATACATTACATGGCATACATCTATACCCAAGAAGATAGCAGACCCCTCTCCGAGATTTTCATGCTGAACTCTTTCAGCATCTATTCTCTGTACTTTATGTGTGAAAATACAAGTATCCAATTGCATCTATCTCTATAGATCTTTATATTCTCAGAATATAGGATACTTGCTTTATATCTTTTATGAAAAATTCTATATACAATCATATTTTTACCGATATCAGTATTGGACACTCCCATTGACCCTTTTGGAAACACATAATTCCTCATTTCTGATCAAATAATTTGATTATATCATCAAAATGAATGTTTCAATTCCAAGATTATTGCAAACTTAATGATCTCTTATCACGAGAAGTGAAATCCATAAGCTACTCTATATAGAAATCTTCAAAAGATATCTAGTCAGAAAAGCTAATTCACATCTCTTTCTTGGAGTCGATGTCTAATATCACTCGTTATAGATTTTGGGATCATCTCTATGTTCCCTATCTTCCATGAGAAATGATTTTTCTCTATATCCTCTGTTAAGCATATCCAAGTACCTTTTGAGAGGATGGAAGATCCTACTATATTCAGGTAGAGGAGGAATATATGTATACTAACTTATCATGAATAGGTTCTTTAGGTCTTAAGGCTCGCTGCTCTTCAAAGATACTCTCTTCATATTTAACTTTTTTCCACTGCTTCATCTTGATTAAATAATTTTTCAAGAAGATAACATGATGGGTTACAATCACATTGTGATCATTTCAAAGAAAATAGTATCCCAAACTCTTTTGGGATGAACTTTATAGATCTATTCTCTAACATATCCACCTGCTATCCTTAACACTGGCTAGATATCTTTGAATCTTGAAATAATCAAGATTCAGTTCTCACCATGCCATATCTCATACGGTGTGGTAGAAACAGATTCAAAGAGAATTCAATTCTATAGAAATAAAGCATGTCCCTAAAAAAATAAAATAAATTAGTGATGTCCATCATGGACCAGACCATATCTCATACAGTCCCATGACTCTTCTTAATAATCTCGTTAAGCTAAGATGTACTAAGAGGGGTCTAATATGAAACTATACCATTTTATGAGATAATTAAAAAAATTTTTCTTTGATATTATATCCTCGATCCGATCAAAATATCTTTAAAATCTTTTCGATTTGCTTCTCTACTTTACATTTAAATTTTTAAACTTTTCAAAATTTTAAATTTATATCTCATATACTTATCCATACCATGACTGATGATCAGTAAAGGTAACAAAATAGAGACAACTTCCTTTGTTAACACATCAAATGGGCTACACACATCAAATATGTACTAGGATAAGTATCTCTGTGGTCCTTTTCCTCTTGTCCTACAAGAGTAGCTTGATCATATTTTCTCAAAGAGATGATACACAAACTAGATATGACTCAACAATCAATGAGCTCAAAAGCCCATATTTCTTCAGTCTGTTAATCATTTCTTCTCCTATATGACCTAGCCTAAGGTTCCACATATACTTAAAGTTTATCTTAACTCTGGATCTCTCAGATCCAATGGCATTCATTGCTTGCTCAATTAAGTTCACAGATGCATCACCATACAAATGATAGAGACTGTCTCTAAGAACTAAATCCAAACGATAATTACAAAGGATAGATACCCATGGCCATAGCAGCAACTCTTACCCTATTGCCAATTTTAAGAGTTACTTCCTCAGTCCTCCACCTTTCTATAGACTCTATGTATAAAAAGTACTAGAATCTAAAACTCAACTAAGAGAAGAAGAATTCATAAGGATAGTATTAAGCAATTTCAACATGCCTACTCAAGGCATGTCTTTATTCTTTAGGCTCTCCAGGTATGTACCTCTTAAACTTTTCAAGGTTCTTTAGTTACCAACATATTGACCAATTCAAATAAAATGCTAAGATGATCATTCATATGGTAGTTTACCATAAACTATCCATATAAACTAAAAAGAGATTGGAGGATCAAATCCACAAGTAATTCTTTATGCATGATCATGTTGAGCCTTTTAAGCTCCTTAATGTCCTTGATCATTATCAAATAATGATCATAGACAGACTGTCCATCGCGCATCTCATACGCTGTACGACTCTGATCACCTCACAATACTTGTGAATGAATCAATATATCGTTAGCAGTGAATATGTGCTCATACATACGTTAGAGTTTATCTAACATAGACTTCAACATATAGTACCTATCTTTATTGTCATTATCCATCCACTCATCAAGTATAGCTCATTGACTTTGAGTTGGATAGATTGTTAATATTAGAATAATTTGATAAAGAATATTACTTAATTTTTAAATTAAGAATGATTCTTAAGTTTGTGAGTCAGTCTATGTAATTGATTTCGGTTAAACGGTTCATATCTAGGATTCAAGCTAGAGGGTTGGAAGCTGACATAATAAACAATAGAGAGCAAATATTTTAGTTGGATGTTTGTACTTATTTCATAATTTATTCTAAAAATTTTTAGATGCAAAAAGAGACTCCTACTATTTTATCAAATCTCTCACACTTTTCAGATGAAGAAATAAAAATCCTAATGTGACAATTGAGTTTTTAGTGGGTACTGCGGTCCCACCGATATCGTACATATCACCTAACAATTATTGATAACATGCACACTAATGCGTGGACAACTCTTTGCCTAGATACTTTTCTAAGTATATTACAGCGACTTGGTCTCTAAGTCATATAAGCTCATCTAATAGTTATTACCAACACTCTTTAGTTAAGTCAGACCCATCATTCACAAGCAGATGTAAAGCCATCATTGGGTCCCTCACCTAACAGTTATTGGGTCCAACCCATCTTTATCTTGGAACAACTTTTTGCTAATAGAGTGGTTGCATATTTTCGATGCAACTGAACCACTGTGACCAGCCGAGAATAATCAACGCCAATAGCACGCCCGTACATCTACAACGGTGAAAGACCATTGGACTTAATATTTATGGAGAGATTCTCATCTAATCAGTCATCACATGACTGATCTAATTGGCATGGGCTAAATCAAATCGTCAAGCAACTATATTTGAGACTCAATTTTTCAAATTGATCAGGTAAGTGAAGATTGGTGGGGTCTCCCCGTTGCTTTCCTTAGACACCAATGAATTAGCCAGATTAACGAATGAAATCAATTAATAATCATCTTCAATTACTTGCCTTAGATATCAATTGGTTAATTGATCCGAATAGATTAGCTTAGGTGAATCAAATTCGAGCCATAAAGTCGAATTAGATCTTAGGTTAATCGATTCTACATATGGATGTCCATCGATTTGATCAACAACAATTATATAATCTTAAGCTCTATTGACCTAATCCTAATCAACACTTAACTCAATTGATCAACTGCTAAATCGATTTAGACTCATTATGATCAAATCAGAAATCTTAGAT
>KE504825.1:586710-607130 GCA_000441515.1 Elaeis oleifera
AAATACTAATTTTTAGATCTTAAATCTAAATTTTTGGATCTAAATCTTTACATAAAAGTATGTTTTGATCTCAAAATAATTTTTAGATTATACATACAAATATATATCATATACATGAATAAAGTTCAGATCATAGAAATTAATTTCAGTTCTAAATATACTTTCATATATCATATATATAAATCAAAATAGATCTCAAAACTCTTTTCAGATCTAAACAATAAAATATATATCACATATATGATAAAAAATTAAATCTAAAATTTTATTTAATTAAAATTTTAATATCATTCTAGGACAACCATTCAGCATAATAAATTATGCCAGGGCAATCTTATGCCAGAACGATATCAAAAATTTTTAGATCTAAAATTTTTCTCTATAGATTTCAGATTTAAATCTTAATTTTATACATATGATGTGGCTCTGATACCACTATTAAGATTTCATGATTTCATGCATATAAAAATTTTGAAACGAGTACGCAGAGAAAATTTTAAAATTTAAATTAAATCTAATTTAATCTAAGCATGCATAAGATCAAATCTTAAAACTATAAACAAGATCTGCATATGTGAGATACGATTCAGATACAGAAATCAAATAGAAAAAATAAATAGAGAAGATCTAATCTTCATACCTTGGTGTGGATCGATCTACACTGCGAACTGATGATCATGGATATTTTTTGAAGGTCCTTTAAAACCACACAAGTGTCCAACCTCTACGAATATCAATACGAGTTTTGATCTAA
This sequence comes from Elaeis oleifera, assembly GCA_000441515.1. NCBI lineage: Eukaryota > Viridiplantae > Streptophyta > Magnoliopsida > Arecales > Arecaceae > Elaeis > Elaeis oleifera. The sequence continues at coordinate 587,465 of KE504825.1, forward strand.
TCAGAAGCTTCTTAATCTCACCGAAGTGCTAACTTTCTTGCAGAGATCGCATCTTGACGGTTGAAAATTTCTTTTCTCTCAAGACACTCTTAGAGAAAAGAAAAAATAGGAGGATGATGATCTCTACGCTAGAGATCATGAGAAGAATACTTTTTTCTCTTTTCTTCCTAAAATCTATGCACCAAATCTCTACGCTAGAGATGTAAGAATTTATGTCTAACTCTTGGACAAAAAGGAGAAAAAAATTCATGTCCAAACTAGGACAAAAGAGAGAGAGAAGAGGTCCTAACAACCAATCTTTGATTGTTGGTAAGAAAAAGGGATAGAAGCCAAACTCACCTCACGCCATGACCCTTCATGCCGTGCCCTCCCCCTAGGATTTTTCCATGCATGCCTCCTCTTATTTGTGGCATCTCAAATTGATCTCAATCAGCCCCTTAACCGCCCCATGTTTAAATAGGAGGAGAGTTTAGTTTTAGGTAGGAGATAACAGTCCAAACTCCCTTGGACTATAGAATTATTGTGCCGCCTAACACCTATTCTTTTTGCACCCACATATCTTACAGAAAAAGGATTTAACATGAACTTCTTACACACAAAAGACCTCATGATTTATGGAGAAAAATAGGTGCTAATTAAAGTGGGGCGTGAGGCTAGTTTATGGCGCATAGAAAGAGACAGTCCTAACCATTTAGGACTCCTCTTTAGGTGACTGATTTAAATCAAATAAAATTCTAATCAATTTTAATCATATTAAGAATTGATTAGACCTAAATAGATTGATATCCTAATCTGATTAGGAGCCTAAACTATTTAGATTAAAATCTAATCTAATTAAAATTAGATGTCACCTAATTAGATCCTTTTGGACTCTCTCTTGGTGCTTGTGTCAAACTCAATTTAATCCTAATATAATTAAGATTTAGTGCATACATAAAGAAAAAAATTTAGTCCAAATAGGGACCCAAACAATCTTTAATTAGATCCTAATCTGATTAAGAATTTAAGTCAAACCCAAATCCTAATCAAACAAGAAATTATCCTTCCATGCAAATTGCTTATCTCATAACCCAATTAAGCTTGATCAAATCAAACCCATGTCAAGTCAAATTGAATCTAATTCAATTAGATTTGATGCAAATCTCATTGCTCAATTAAATTGAGATAATTAGCAATCCAATTGCTAATTAATTTTTTTATAACTCCCTAACTCTTTAGTGAGTTACTTAATTATAACTTTTGTATTAGATTAATTATTAAGCAAATTAATAATTAAATTTATCATAATTTATAATCATAATTCAATCATCTGATCAGTCAAAAGCCTCTTTGTGTATGATCCCATAAGTTCTATTCTATCTGGTATTAAAATATATTGTGATCTTTATCACAATATCATCAAAATTCCTTTCAATGGGTTGGAACCATTCCAACTCTGCCCATCAAAGATCATCGATCATCGAGATGATGCTCATAGGTCTCACAATCTACTAATGACATCTAGCAATATGTACTGGCAATCCAGCAGAATAAAGGTAATGAACCTCTAGGTGTAATTAACATATGATACAATTTCTCTATCGTAAGTTCCGTCTAGATGGCAGATCATGGATAAATCATCAAATCTCATCATCAGTCATATGATAGATTCAATCAGCTCGAATCCATGTATGATTCTCATGAAAACTCTTTTTCATTAATCATGCTGCTATGGCCATAGACTTAAGGACTCAATTTCTTAAATTTTGTAGGACTACTCTCTTTTGGTAGGATCGATAGATTCCATCTAAATGCACATCCTACTCGTATAGTGGACTAACTATCGTCAACATCTACTACAAGGATTCATTGAGTCAATGTTTATGTGTAGTCAAACTCCAGCAGTCTCACTGTGAGTAGCTGTAGCACCGCAAGTCAAAGGATCAGTCATACTACTGCAGCATCGAGAAAGTCACTAACGAGTGAGCAGATATCTATGTGACTTCTCGTATTAGTCACGCTCAGTACTAGTTGTTCTCTAACAACCACCTGCACTCTTATTCTAGTATCACTATATCACAGACTCGAGACTCATCTGTCCGAAGAAAGTGATCCATGCACTAGACTATCCAGATCAATCACTATCCCCATGATGATCCTATGATCAAGAGTAATTTAAGAATTAACTATCAATGATACATGTCTCAAATTGTTCACTCTTTGAGAATATGTGTCATCATCTTGTTAATTTCGTGGATGATTTATGGACATATAAAATATAAATGATAATATAAATATCCATTTAGTATAAAATCATATCCTAGTAATATGATATGCATCAGTCAAGATTGACTTCTAGGGCATACATCCAACAGTGATCAAGTTGACCTACCCCTTAGATGATAATAGTATCATTCTGTTTAAGTGCTAATGGTTTGATATCGATAATTGTATAAAGGTTGATCCATAGTATGGGCTTATTGAAATCAAACATGGATAAAAAATATATGTCAATGACCTCTTTGTACTAGCCCAACAAGCTACTCAAGTGTATTATACTCCTTTTTCATCAAGAGAGAGAGGAAGAAAAAATTGGTGGGCTGTATGTAAGATTAAGTCTCGAGCCATTCATTACGTGCTCGAAGAAGAAGAAGAGTCATAATTATCAAAATATTTTAGAAGGATGAAATATTAGGATTTATTGGTCTTCAATAGATGTTGAGTTGGATGCTCCAAGAATTCTTGTACATGATGGCCAACATGAGAAGGTAAATCCAACTAATTTTATTTAAAAGACAATCCTATCCAAGAAGGAGAAGAAGAGGAAGAAGAAGAACCAAAGAAGAGGAAGAGGTGGAAGAAGAGGAAGAAGAGGAAGAATCAGAAGAAGAATATGAAGAGTACCAGACATCTAAAGAGGTCGATGAATAGTGCTAAGTGTATAATTCTTAAATTATTTTAAATCTTGCATTGTCATCCATAATTGTATAATTAATTTGATGAATCTATTTATTTTATTTTAAAGATTATACATCATGTCTTCTAGAGGTCGGAGTCATGTCAGCAGAGGACAGATCTCTCAAGGGGAGAGCGATCATGCGGCCAGCTCACAGGGTTCTGCATCTCTCACACCCTACGATAAACTCTAACACTTTAGATATTTTGTTTATGTTATTTATCCTTTGCTAACTAATATAATATTCTTTATATTAGATATTTTGCACTTAGATTCAGAGGATAAGAGGTCACCAGTGACCCCATAGTCACATGCACCAGTGATCGACTCCTAGACACAGAGGCATGGTAGAGGATCCATCCGACTCGCGGTACCTCTGACTCGATCGAAAGACAAAGAGCTCATGTACATTCAGAGCCGGTTGTAAGTATTATATCTTTACTGAATATGTTTAAATTTAGCCATTGTAGAGTCTAACATTTATTATTCAAAATCAATTTTGCAGCACATTTATAGAGAGCTCCATGTCTCGTGTGATTATCAGGATCATCTGATGATTGATGCCGGAGCTGGTGAATGAGTTCTCCAATTGGCTATCGAGGGCTCGTGATGCAGCCTGGGAGATGTTCCTGATAAGTCAAAGATATTTAATTTAATAATTCGTGATAGATTTGTATTTTATTTATTAATACATGCTTGTTTCTACTTATAGGGGTACTATCGATTCTTATCTCCTCAGGATGAGGAGGCTGACCATTCGATTTTCGAGCAGATGGCCATATATAGGTTTTGAGATGGGCTATATAGCCTACGGTAGTCCACCATCAAGCATTCTGATTTTCAGTCACCATCAGACTAGAAGTCCTATAGGGATCATTGGATGCAAGCAAACGTATAAGAGAACCTCTACGATTAGTGGAGTAGTGAGGAGTATGCCTGTAGACAATAGAGGTTCGACAGAATCAGACCGACCAACAAGATTCGATCAAGCACACGGATGGCTCCATTGGCACACATGTTGTGGCCAGCAAACTAGTAAGAAATCTATACCAAAACTCTTCACTAAAATTATAAAATTCTTATATATATATTTTAGTTAATTTAATTTTATTATTTATTTATTGTAGATATGGTAGCTAGATTATCTATCAGGCCAGCTGCAGTTGTGGGAGGCCACATACTAGTCTAGGAGGATTGATGATTATTTAGTTTTAGGTTGCGATGGATCACGATAAGAATTTCAAACTATATTTATTAAGTTGTTACAGGATCCGATATGTATATTAGAACTAATGTATTTCTAAACTGTGTAGACGGATTATATGGAGTACGTTGTTGCTTGGCACGGTGATGACTCGTTCACTCAAACCCTCCTTGATCTTGAGAGATGGTTCAGGGTCACCGAAGGGGTGAGTAGGAGCCCGATCATAGGATTCGGTCACAGTTTCAACCCTCTAGTGGCTCGATACTCTTCGACGTCCTCACAGGCCTCGACGTCTCAGACATGGAGTGATGTGCACATGAAGGAGGTCGTGTAGAGGCTTCTGAACCAGCAACCTCAGAGCTTCTGGGATGCTGTTCGCGATACGATCATGGAGATTCTTTAGGATCCATAGTTATGCAACCAACTGGGCTCATTGTCCCAGCCATCATATTAGGTAATTCTATTAGTAAATTTTTTACTTATTTTAAGTTTATATATTTAGAAGCTTCACATATTTAGGCTTGAGTCGGAAAAAGAGATCTAGAGACTAAAAATTTAATCTAACCATCCAATTGATGGGTCAGAAGTGTCTATAGTTTTATATCATCGAATAAAATGTGTAAGAATAATCTATTCGAGAATCGAAAGAGTGTATCAAAAAATATACTTTCGTATCAAAAGATACACCTCCATATCGAAATTTATAAATAATATTTTATTTTCTTCATTTCAGGATGCTGGAACATCCGGCTCTCATCTACCAGCTGCTGGAGAGGAGCAAGAGGATGAAGAGGAGGACGACAAGGAGGATCTGGGTTGATTTTCTTTTATCTTCATATATTATATTTTTTGATACTATTTATAAAATTATAAAATTTATATTTTAATATAATATATTAGTTTTTATTTATAATTGTCATATAATCTTTGAATTTTAATTATAACATGTGTTAGAAATCATAATTGATTATGATTAATTAAAATAGATTTAAAATATATTATTATTAATTTTTAAAAAATAAATTAACTATTATCAATAACATTAGCGATGGCTTTATTATAGATTTTTTTAAAAAATAAAATTAAATATCATCAATGGCATTAGCAATGGCTTGAGCCATTTCTAATACTTATTAGCGACGATATTAGCGACAATAAAGCCATCACTAATTATTATTAATTTTTTAAAATTTATTTAAAATAAGAAATAAATAGCGATGAAATTTAGTTGTCACTAATAATATTTATTAGTGATGGATAAAAGTCCTGTCGCTAATAAAGATAATTAGCGATTAAAATTTTTTCGACCATCAATTAGCGATGGTAAGCCATTGCTAATAGTATTAGCGACGGCACAACGACTATTAGTGATGACAATTAGCCATCACTAACAGTTAAATTTGTTATAGTATTCTATCCTTTTTATTTCTCTCTGGACAAAGTCTTCTAATATGCCCTTCTATATAATAATAAAATAATAGATATTTTTATATTTTGATTTTGATTTAGACTTATCGTTATTGTTAGAACTTGTTTCCTTATTCCTATCTCTAGCAATCAAACCTTCTTCTTGATTCTCCTCATAACTTTCTAATATTTTTTCTACAACTCTTTAGATCATAAAATATCTTTTATATCACTAACTAAAAAAGATTAATTATAATATAGTATAAAGTTCTTGTAAGAGGATAATAGTAAGCACAATAGAATAAAGGCCTAATCTTTATCATCAATTGGGACACCAATATTTCCTAAATCTAATATAAATTTACTAAATTCATCTATATGATCTTTCACAAGTGTGTCTTCTTCTATATATAGGTGGTAGAGTCAATGCTTCAGCTATAATCTATTTGTAAGTGACTTAGTCATGTATCTACTCTTCAATTTTAATGATAGTCAAGCTGTTGTCTTCTCTTTAAGTGATTTGCTCATATATCTACTCTCCAATTTTAACGATAGTCAAGCCACTATCTTCTCTTCAATGACTTCTCAGCATCTCATCTGCCAAACATAATAAATTTATTATATGCTTGTGGCAATAGCTCCTTATCTCCATCAGACATGGTATTCTATAACTTATCCTTGCCTTCCAATGCCTTCTGCATCCTTTATTGTACCAAAAGTGCTTGCATCTTAATTTGCCAAATGCCAAAATCATTCGCACCATTGAACTTTTCGATTTTGAATTTTACAATCATCATCACAAAACTCCAATAGAAAAGAGAAAGGTTGCAACGAATAGCGAGAATAATGAAACAACAAAGAAATAGGAGAAGAATCAGAGTACACAATATTTATGTGGTTCGATCTATTGACCTACATCCATAGATAGAGACAATACAAAAATTTACTATAAAATATGAAGATTACAGAGTATAAAATTATCTTACAAAGTTTACTCTCTAAGAAACCAATCTCTAGGGCACTCAATTGCTCTCTTCCCTTGGGGTTATAATGGATATATATAATAGAATAAGTTGGTTTAGACTCAAGCCAGTATTCCTACAATAATCAACTTAGGTCAGTGTCCCAAGTCGATATGGACTTGAACTGGCATTAGAAGTAGACCTTCTAGAAGTGATGTGGACTTGTCCTGCTAGAACTTGTTAACTTTAAGGTAGACTCAACAATATTATATTTATTTTCTTGATGATTTTTCCAAATTCTCATGATATTTTTCTTTGAGAAATCGATTTGATGTGTCTCTTGTTTTTGGTATGTTCCAGCTTCATATTGAAAATCTTGTTGACTATAAAATTAAATTCTTGAAATGAACGATGCACATGAATTCCTTTCTCCTCAATTCCAACATAAACTCAAAATAAATGGGATAGGGATTGCATATGATCATGTTTGCATACCTCTAAACAAATGGGGCATCAGAGTGTAGTATGGATATATAGTTGAGATGGGTAATTAGCCTAACTTGTTGAATCAAATGTTTCTCTCTCCTTTTGGGATATTGCTTTTGAAACTTCTATTTTTTTGATCAATGGGCTATCCATATGATTGCTTCAAAATAAATCTCCTTTGAAAATCTTATTTGGAAATAATCTAACTATTCTTTTCTCTGAGTCTTTGGTTGTTTGTGCTATGCTAATCTCCATCTGTACAATACTCACAAGCTCAAATTTTGGCCTACACCCTATATTCTTTTGGCTATCTACCTGGTTATCATGGATATAGATACTACTCTCCATCTAGTGGTCATACCTACATATTCTGAGGTAGCTAGTGGACAATCCAATTCTAGGGTAGTTGATGACTTGTCTTCACCATTTATTACCCCCTTATTGGCCTTGTTTCATTTACCCATCCAACTCTACCCAATTTTCAACTTTTCTCTATCTCAATCCCCATCCACTCCCATCTTGACACTTGTCTCCATCCTCAACCCCATTCCAAGATGCTAGAAATCACAATCCTAATGAAAATTTCTATGGTTCCCTTTCATTCAAGATAATTGTGCAATTAGGTAGTCTGATTAAATGCCTAGTCCATTTGTTACTACTAACGACTCGGTTGTTGCATACTTTGCCACCGCCTTCTAATCAAACCTAGAAATATGTGACATCTTGTGACACAGATTTGTATAATGAGAAGACACGCACACAACCCCCTTACTCAGTCAATTGCAAGATGACTTGGCCACTCCTGCTATGACAACACCGTCATTAGCACCACTGGCATCAAATCATAACATGCTCGTATCTACTATTTTAAGCTCAATTTCTCATAATAGTCATTTAATGGTAACTTGTTTTAAGGATGGCACATTACAACCTCCCAGTCGGCATTAAGCACCCTACGGCTTTGTTGCATATGCTGATTTGGTTCAACCTAGTTGTTATACACAAGCCTACAAAGATGCCACTAGGCTTCAAGCTATGGTTGAAGAGTATAATGCTTTAATTGCTAATGGCACTTGGGAATTAGTTTCCACTTTCGCAAATCCATACATTATAGGTTGCAAATGAGTTTGCAAAATCAAATAGAAATCCAATAGCTCGATTGATCGTTACAAGGCCTGACACATGGCCAAAGGCTTCAACCAATAGGAAGGTATTAATTATGATATCCCTCAGCCGTGTGGTGAAATCGGTCACTATACTTTTTTTTGCAATTTCTTGAGATAGTCTATCTGCCATTTGAATGTCAAGAATACTTTTTTTCATGGATATCTTGATGAAGAAGTCTATAGAAAATAGCCTATCCGGATCATCCACATTATGTTTGTTGTCTTCAACACTCTCTATTTGTTTCAAATAGATATTGATACAAGTTGGATACTGGAAGTATAGATATAAATATAGATATATGTTGAATATCTAAACTTTATGACCATAGAATTAAAGATATTACAAAGTTATAAATCAAATTCATAGCATGTTAATGTGATTATATGTTGTCATTAAAAGTTTATGTATAATATATAAAATTAAATAATATTACAAATAGAATTGGATATTTGAGTATGGATCAGATAGTTGTCTATCCATATCCATATCCATTTCTCTTTGATAGATATAGATACGAATATGAATATTAAATGGATGCTCAAATTTCTATTCGTATTCAAATAGATTCGAATGCGACAATAGATCGGGATGGATATTATCTAATCCACTTTCACCTCTACTCACTCATGAGTTTTCTATGAAAGATCTAGGCCCACTTTATTATTTTCTAGATGTTGAGGCCCACTCTGTGCAAGATGGCTTAGTTCTTACACAGTCCAAATATATCTCTAATCTTCTTATGAAGACTCATATGGATGCCTCTGAGCTTGTTACGACTCCGTTACTACCTGACTCCAAGCTCTCACTATACACTAGTGATCTATATTCAAATTTGACTTATTACCATAGCATAGTTGGGTCTTTCAATATCTTACTTTCCCTCAATTTGATATTGCCTATGCTATCAATTATATATATCAATTCATGCATAGGCCAGCTACTAAGCATTATAGAAGCTATTAAATAAATTCTACGATACTTAGTACTCTATTTGCTATGGGCTCAAATTTAGTAAATTATCTAAGGCTGCCTTACATTCCCATTCGAACATGAATTGGGCCGTAGATCTTGATAATCGATAATCTGTGAATGACTATACTATATTTCTTGGCTCTAATCTTATTCATGAAATTCAAAGAAGCAACAAACCATAGCTGCTCTAACACAGTCTAAATATAAATGATTGGCTAATGCTATGACCAAGCTTATATAGATTCAACAGTTATTACATGAGTTGGATGCATTTCTCGACTCTCCTCTTATACTTTGGTGCGACAACCTAAGTGCAATTTATTTGACAGACGATCATATTTTAGTATCCATACCCAACATATTTAAATTGGTTTTCATTTTATTCACAAACAGATAGCTTGTAATCAATTGGAATGAAAGATTCATCTTCTCCAAAGAGCAAGTCACTAATATTATAACCAAAGGTATCTTCAGTCCTCAATTTTCCATGCTCCAGTTCAAGCTCAATGTACAATCCATGCCCCATTCATTTTGGAGGGTATTAGCTCAGTTATTAATTAAATAAATCTTCAAGAATTCTTCAAGATCATGCAGTCAAATATTCACTAATCATCAAAGAATATTTAGAAATTATCGGATCATATTCCTAGAATCTATTATTATATATTTTCTATTAAGTATATTCTTGAGATATTTATAAAATCTTTAAGATCATGTAGGATTTTCAGATCATATTCTTGAAATCTATTATTGTATAGTTCCATTCTTATATCTATTATCATGGTAACTAATTGCACCGAAACACCGTAAAGAATACATACACCTTCTCATCAAAACAGGTTGGAAGAGAAATCCTGATAACTCCATTTTTTTTTCCCTATTGGGGACAGATGTGAGTATTGCGGAGGACGCAAGTATTGCTCTGGTGGTTAGAAACGGCAGAATACTATGATGAAATATCGGAGGAGAAACGCCATTATCTTTCTTTTTTTTTCCTTTTTTTTTGTGATTTTTCAGACAACAAATGACACTACTCAAATGGTACCGTTGACTTTTTACTGTTATTTAGAAAGTATGAATAAAGAAAGATAAGGGTTATGACTGAAAGTACGCTAATCCCTCATTCATGAAGGCAGCTCTCTATTTTCTGATTCCCACGTATGTATCTATTCACATAATTTAATACATCCGATTTACTAAAAAAAAAAAAAAGCAGCAGCCCTCTTCTCCCTCCCATGTCCAAACCAAATCCCTCATGCCTAATTTGGGGAGTGGGGTGGCAAGATCTACACTTATGCGTGATACTGTGTACAGGTTGCCGGGGCGACCTTTCTTTGTTCCTAGTTTGATATCTAATAGAATCATCTGTATCGTTGATGGACGAGCAACGGACCTTGTTTTGTTTGTTCAATGCAAATGTTGTTGAAGGCCTTACACCTCAGTCAATTAACCCTCTCTTGAAATCGTGAATTTCCTCAATCCTCCACCCCGTTGATACTATGTTTCTAACACTTAACACATAAAGGTGCCTGAGTTTAAGTTTAAACTCAGGCAGGACTCTGGTTAGGAGTCTCCTTCTCTCCCAACTCCGGCAGGCTCGAAGAATCCTAAGGTGTGTAAAAATCCAAATCAAAACCCTAAGATCCCATCTATAAGCACCTCCTTTGGACTGCACCAACGAATCCCATGCTTTTCCACGATGTGTTCTCCTGGATTTTTGCTGGGCAAAGCTTGTCTGAAATCCCATTTTTGGCTTTGTCAGATCGAGGTAACATCTTCCCTCTTCTCCTCTTTCTCTTCCTGGTTTTCCCACGGTCGCTGTTGCTTGGATTGATCCGCCAAGCCACTGATTTGGATTAAACAGCACATCCCCTATTTTTGCCTTTTCCTTTCCTCACCAACCACCGCTGATTGTGGCTGCCGGTCGGGTTATTGTCTTGCCGTCGTTGGACGCTACCATGTGCTGCTAGCATCGAGCCTATAACTACTGCTTCGAGATGTGTTCTTTCCTCTCTTCCCTTCTCATCTGTCTTTGCCTTTCTCTCTCTACCTCTCCCTATCTTTCTTTCTCTCTCTTCTTGGATCTAGGGTTAAAATAAGAAGAAGAAGAAAGCTGGATTTAGAACAATTGATGGTAGACCTTAGGTTGATCCCCATTGGGGCGCAATTGAGTCGAGCCAAGTTGAGTAGCTGAGAGCTCGAACTCAACTTAATTCAAAATATTCGGATTCAAAACTCAGTTTGAGATCGACCAAGCCTTAATATTTCAAGCTCGAGCTTGGCTCGATGAAAATGGATAAAATTCGAAATCGATTTAAGTCGAATATCAATTGAGCCATACTCGAGCTCGTGTTCGAGTTCAAAATCAAGTTTAATCTACTAATAATATATATTAATATATATATAATAAATACAAATAATATTATTAAAATATATATTAATTCGAGTAGACTCATGAGTTTTCGAGCTGGATATCTTACTGCTTGAATTCGGCTCCAAAAATTATTTAAGCTACTTGAGCTCGACTCAAACTTGATAATAATCCAATTAAGTCGAGTTTGAATAGCTCACGAGCAACTCGACTCGTTTACACCCTTAATCCCAATAAAGAATTCTGGAGTAGCCTTTTGTGACAATCCTACATATTGAGTTCCATCCGATCAATTTCGATATACTTGAACCACATCATTGATGGTCTTATCTTGTCCTTCTTGCTTTCGTTTGACTTGTTTTAGGATCCATTGATTACCCTACTCAAGCTATTGGGATTCTGTTGCATAGTATTCTTGATTTACTCTTCAATTAATTCTAATTAGTATAAATTTTTGAATATTGATTCGATTTTGTAGGTAAAGAATAATTGGATGAAAATATATTGAGCATGGATATTGATAATCTAATTTTAAATTAAGATAAATTTTAATTTTATTATTAATTAGTCAATCATAAAATTGTCGCACGTACATGTATAAATAAAGTAAATATATAATATTAGTCGAAAACCTGCGTGTTGCATCGGATCGGATGTATGAAAATAATTTTTTTAGATTCGATCAAATTAAAAAAATTATATATAAATAATAAATAATATCCATTCAAATTTATATGATCACTTCATATTCTCAACTATCTATATAAATAAATTTTAATTATAAAAATATAATAATATTATATATTAATATTATAATTTAATATAAAAAATATATTAATAATATAATTTAATGTGAAAAGATATTCATTTCAGATGGTACAATAAAATTTGAATATTATATATATATATATATATATATTATACATATGGTACGGATGGACGGCCGATGCTGCAAAAACTTCTGTGCCACTGCATCAGAGGAACAATTATTTGGACTCAAACTAATGCAAGGGCCCTCAAGGGCGAGCGGAACGCTCGAACTCTCGGTCCTACCCGGTGGGCTCTGGTACGCTTTCTGCCGCCATTCCATAATTATCCCTGCCGGTTTCGCTCGGCCTCACCAACCAGTCCCTAAATCTACTTCCGGTACGCCTCACTGGTTCCTTTTCCTTGCGATCTTAATGATGATTCGGGGTTCCTTTTCACCATGTTTCGAATTATTACTTCGTCTTGTGTAGGTGATTTTTGCTAATTAATTTTCTGCCTGCAAGCTGTTTGTTGCCTGGCTTCTAAAGACCTGGTATGTTGGAGTTTGATCTATTTGCTGATATACCTCATCTCTATCACTTAGCAGAACTTTCACTTTACCGTGCCTCTGATGTTTTTCATATCTTTCTTTATAACTCATAACTTGCATTCTGCTCACTAACATGTTTGTCAGGAAAAGGAAATCCCTTTGAAATAATCTCTGTTGTCTAAGACTCTTCTGTGGAAGAAAAGTTTGTTCAATAATTTGTTGAGCACAAAAGCCCAATTCCAAGTAACAGAGTAGCGCACCTCCTCGTTCTCATCCTAGCAGCATTTTCATTTCGACTATTGTTATTAGGTTCTTCACATTTTTCTCACGGGATCTGGGGATCCAAGATCTCCAAGATTCTTTCTGGGAAAGCCATTCTCATAAACCTATGAAGATTTAAACCATACTTGAACATGTCATCCATAGAATTTCTTTCCCATAAGCATCTCTAGCAAAAGTATGACCATTTGGCACTTCCGTTTCATTTGTCGTAGAGTCGATCAATGCATGCTTCACTTATGCACATATCACTTTCATTATTTATGTAAATTAATTCCATTATATGTACAAGAATCTTATAATTTGTATTGCATAGCTATAATTACAGAGATGTGCCTATGGTATGATTTCATTAATGATGGGCTTAACATTAACTTAATCTGATCAACCATATTGTCTTTAAACTCAATGAAACTTACCAAGATTCGGGGAGAGAATTGAGTCATAATTATTTTTGTTGGCTTTTCTCACCAAAGGGGATCTATAGTTTCTTTTACATTCCGTTCTTTTTCACTCCTGATGGTGGAACACCAGGGGAATGTATCAGCTTGAGTTTGGGTTCGGTACTACCCAAACTTAAATGGAACTAATTTCAGGTCTATAGTTTGAACCTCTGCAAAACTTAGTTTCAGGTATTAATAGAGTGAAGCTGCACATAATGATTTTTAAACTATTCTTGTCGGGGGGCCACTCACATCTCTAGAATGGATCTAGTAATGAAATTAGTTTTCTGCAATTTCAAATTTGCGTATGAAAGAATTATAAAGGCAAAGGCAGCTTTTGTGAGGCAGAGAGTGCCATTATCTAAGCTAGGATATTTGGGAGTATTGTTGACTGTAAAAGGAAGGGCAATGACAGATTGTGAGACTTAGTAGAAGAAGATGCCTCTAATTTATGTGGAGATAAAACATTGTATTTTGGAGCAGAAGACTCGATTGAGTAGACCTACTTGTGAAAGATCCATTTGATAAGAGTAGGAAGGTATTGTTGGTTAAACTATGGTAGTGTGAATTAACTTCATGGCAAAGCTGCTTTTTTTTTCCCTCTTTATGAGGAATTTAATGCATCGATCATGCCATGCATTTTTCCAAAAAAGACAAAAAAGAAAAATGTCCATCATGTCATGCAAAAGATGAGGAGAAGAATGAAGTCACGGAACTGAGGACGAAAATGGCAAAGGCTGCTCTTCTGGAGCTGAGAATTCTATAGCAGTCCAAACTAGAAGCCTTGGGAGTAGTGTTGATCAAAAGAGGAGAACATTGATAGGACGGGAGACATAGTAGAAGAAGAGTTCTCTAATTTGTGTGGATATAAAAGTGTTGTTTTGGAACAGAAGATTTGGTCGAGTAGACCTACTTGTGGAAGATCCATTTAGTTTATACCAAGGTAGCATGGATTAACTGTACGGTAGAACCCTTTTTTAAAAAAATGAGGAACATAATGCATTGATCATTCAAAAAGAAATAAAAAGAAAAATATCAGTTATGTCATTCAAAAGATGGTGAGACCTAGTAGAAGAAGAGACCTCTATCGTTTGTGGACATAAAACTTTGTTTTGGAGCAAAAGACTCGACAGAGCAGACCTATTCTTGTCACCCGTCCACGGTTTGATTCCTTCCATGTTAAACAGAGTGGAGGTAAGCCAAGGAACATGCAGTTTGTATGAATAATGAAAAATGCTTCGGTAACTCAGAAATCTGACTCAAAAATTCGCTCAGCTGGTTCTTATTGGTCCCTTTGATTGGTATCATGAACCGTGCCACGGACCATGCACAGTCATAACGTTGCAAACGGTTGAGTGATACTTCTGGACTGATTTTTCTGAGTTACCATAGCACTGCTCATGAATATATCATAGTGGTACTCTATTTTGGGTTCGATAGATAAATCCTAGTTTTAAATCACATTGCTTCACTTGGACCTCATCAAAGGCCGTGTTAATGCAGAAGAATTGATCATCCAATTGTAGATGAAAGACGTATGGCAGGCGGTGCAGGGATGGGAAGTGCTGTAGAAGAAGGTTAACAAAAATGCCATTCTCTCCCTTCCTGACTCCTCTTCTGTCTGCTTTCCTCTGTATATTATTACTTTGCTATCTAATAAATATCGGGGACTATCTTCCAGCTTCTCTTTCAGAAAAGAATGAAAAAAAAAAAAAAAAAAAGGAAAAAGAAAGACTCCTATTATGTCCGCTTCCAGCTTCCACTATTTTCGCCGTAGAGCTAGAATGTCATAATATAATAAGGATATTTTGTCCAATCACTTTTCAATGCACATTTAATATCTGCAGTTGTATTTTTTCGTTAGAAATTTTGAATAAAAAAAATATTCCTCCATATCTAAAAAAATTATGATACATGTGTTGATATTATGACATCCTGTGGTGAAATTATGAATTCCTGCACAGGATGTCATAATAAAGGAGGCATATTTTGTCATTCAAAAATTTATAAATTTCAATGATAAAATATTATTCTCACTTTATGATTTTGGAAGAAAATTATGACATCCTGTGTATGAAGTCATAATTGGACCGTAGAATATCATAATACAGACATAAGATGTCATAATTTTTTCAAAAGAAGAGAGGCATTTTCGTCATTCTAAATTTAAATGAAAAAATGAAATTGCAAGCATTAAATACGTGTACTGCAGGTATTAAATATGTATTGAAAAATAGTGACTATATGGTCCAATCAGAGACGGTGTATAAAGAATTTCTCGTCATCACCGTGAAAGAAAACAGTATCTTCCATGCTAAAACAGGAAAGAATAATACCATTCTAGAGATGCAGATGAAGTCTTCTTTCGTTTGTCAAAAAAAAAAAAATTCTTTGATGACCGAGTCATCGAAGACTTCTTCCAGGTCTCTTTCGTCTCTCTTTGGGGTTGCTTTCTCTGGATACTCGTTGCCCCCTGCCTCCTAATTAGTTTTTTCCAGCAGCTGGACATGCAATCGTTTCCATGAAGTTTCTTACAGCCAGTCATCCACGACCTGCTTACCGGTAGGAAGCGTCCGCAGATAATATTGGAGGGGGCAAGTTTCGTGCTTGGGAATAAAATGGCTTGGAAGGTTATTTTCATTCTCCTCATTTGTTATTTCAAGCACTTCTCTCGTCTCCCTTCCCCCTGCCCTTCTGGAATGGTACTTAAAAAATACGCAGGATGTGTTTCGGGACGTCTTTCAAAAGACGAGTGCTTATATACGTAAAATATTAAAAAATAAATAAATAAATTCTAAAAATATTTAAATAATTTAGATAAATATCAGATAATTATTTTTTATTAATATTTAAATATATATAGTACTTTATGGTATTTTTGGTATTTTTGGTATTTAAAATATCAGATCTCATTTTCTGCCGTTAAGCGTTTAAGCAAGCTTTCTTTTGCCACTACCTAGTGGGTATCTCCAACTAATAATTAAATCTATGTTTAATTAGATTTCTCACACCAAGAATGCTTTAGCAAGTCAAAAGAACATACGGCTGGGTGGTGTGTTCTCATTGCTCCACTTGCATTGATATTGGTGAACTATACCATTTAATGAAGCTAGGTGATGGGTGGTGATTTTCTTAGTTACTGTATATAGCATCAGTCTAGTTGTACCAAGATGGGGGGCAAAATAACGAGCAACCTGCATGGAACCCTTGTGAAACGCAGCTAGTGCCAAGTGATCCTGGCAGCGATGAGGGCCACGTAATTGGGTGGCCGATACCTAACATAGTGATTTTTATTTCTAAAATTACCATTATATCGTATTTTCTTAGAATAATTAAAAGTTGATTTTCAAGATAACGACGTAGCAGCTATCCTGGAGGGCTCCAACACAAGAGTCTTCGAATTGACAACGACGGGAGGATGAGATTTTTTTTTTCTAAAATTATAATAATATTTTTAAAATTTGAATTAATTATATTGAAATTTTAAAACTTTAAAAGTTGATTTTTTTGTTGCTTCCGAATAGAGTAATTAAAAGTTGATTTCCAAGATGATGACGCAGCGCTTATCCAATGATGGAGAGCTCCAATACAAGCATCTGTCGAAAATGACGGCAGGACCTCAAGAAGACTTTGAGTTTTCGTATTGACAATTATGGGAGGGTGAGAATTTTTTTTCAAAACTACAGTGATATTCTTTTAAATTTGAACTAATATGTTTAAATTTAAAATTTAAAAGCTGATTTCTTTGTTGCTGCCAAATAAAGTAATTAAAAGTCGATTTCTAAGACAATGATGTAGCAGCTACCCACTCCAGCAGAAGCGTCTCACATAAACAAAATGACAGATGCCTCAAGTACGACCTCAAGAAGACTTTTGAGTCTTCGAATTGTCAATAACGGGAGGATGAGATTTTTTCTTTTATGATTACAGCGATGTCATTTAAATTTAAATAATTATATTTAAATTTAAATTTTAAGATTACATTGGTGTATTGCCAGACAGTGATAATTTGGATTATCTATAATCTGAATAGATTATCAGTAATATTGATTACTGTGTTTGGTATACATAAATAATATTATAAAAAATTTATTGAGAATCTTAATTGACATATTTGGTATGACAATCAGATTATTGATAATGGAATATCAAATTTCAAAATATCTTTAAATTAAATTATTAGTTTAATATTTTAAACTATTTATTAATTTTTTAATAATAAAATTATTATGTAAAAATTTATTATTTTTTAATATTTACTATTATCATTTTTATTATTTTTATAAAAATTATTATTTTAATTATTTTTATTTTTTTCTTCTCCTTCTCCCGCATGCCACGCCCCAATCCCTCCTCCCCCTGCCCCCCTGCTTGTCGTGTCTCCGACATCTCACCCTGACCCTGGATCGTCTATGTTGCCCTGGCAACCGCACCCCAGCCCCCTGGCCGCCCGTCGCGCTACTATCCCTCCTGATCGTCCATCGCGCTGCCACTCCTCCAGATCGTCTGTCGCCCTGCCACCCTTTTCTGGTCTCTCAATCACCCGTGTGCTTTGTCCATTGCACCTTGGCCCTCCGATCGTCCGTCGCACTGCCACCCTTCCGGCCCTCAATTGCTTGTGCTCTCTGGCCACTGCACCTCGATCCTCCGATCGTCTGTCGCACTGTCACCCTCCCTAGCCCCTCGATCGCACGTGCTGTCTTGGCCACCACCTTTCTGCCCTCCAACTACTCGCATTGTCCTAGCCATCGCCCTCTTGCCCCCCGACGAGGGCCACGGGCCCACGAAGGAGGCATAGAAGGTGGTAGGGACCGCTGGAGGAGGAGTTAGGGGGTTGTGAGGGGAGGCACAGGTTGGGGGGGGGGCACGGGTGGCACCACACGAGAAGGGAGAGAGGGGAGGAGGGTAGCTTCATCAAAAAAATTTATTACAAATTATTCATGGAAAGTAATCTAGATAGCCATTTTTCTCTTTGATAATTCAGATTATCTCATAAAAATAATTTGATTTACCAACTCAAAAAGTATATTAGATGTGATAATTTGATAGAATTTTTTAAATTATCAATAATTTAGATAGATTGTCAGCTATCCAACGCAATCTAAAAGTTGATTTTTTTGTTGCTGCTAGATAGAGTAATTAGAAGTTGATTTCCTCGTTGCTGCCGGATAGAGTAATTAAAAGTTGATTTCCAAGATAACGACGTAGCGGCTACCCAGTGATGGGAGGGCTCCAACACAATCATCTCTCGCAACCAACGACTGTCCTGGTACAGTAAGGAAGACTTTGAGTCTTCCAATTGTCAATGGCAGGAGGGGTGAGTATTTTTTTTTCTAAAATTATAATAATATCTCTTTAAATTTGAATTAATTATATTAAAAATTTAAAATTTAAATTAATTTTTTATTGCTGCCAGATAGGCCTGCAAATGGGTCGGGTCGGATCGGATCCTGAATGATCCCGATCCGATCTAATTTTTTGATCGGATTTTGATATTGGATCCATACCTATTTCGATAAAAATCGAATCAGATCGGATCGGGTCTATGGCCGAATTTACTAACCCATTGGATCATTTAGGTCGGGTCGGGTCTATATATAACCCGGTCCCAATCCATGAAATGTGGGTCCGGTTCAGATCCGGATCGGGTTGGGTCACGGATTTAATTATTTGAAATCTACCATCGGTGAATACTGATGCTAGATGACAGCTAGGAAAGGTCTTTTTTTCTTTTTTTTCCTTCCAATCCTCCAACTGTAATTTTAATAATTAATTATATTAGATAGCAGAGGAAAACAAGTGATTTTTGAGAAAAGTCAAGATTCCAGAAGTCCACACAAAAGAAGAAAATAAAAAAAATATGAATTTTATATAGTGATATAATTGTTCCAATCTAAAACATCATACAAGAGGAATACTTGTACATAATTAAAAATAAAATTGCATATACTGTGGATGACACAACATCTATGTATATTTAAGTATGCTCTAAAATTTCTTAAAGTCAACAAAACGAATTGGAATTCAAGAAGCCCTCTTGCTTTTGTATCTCATGGTACAGTAAAAATAAATCAGAAGATTTAAAAAACTGAGTCCAACAAGAAGTCAGAAAAAATAATCGAGATATCTTTCGTTTAAATTAT
>KE504825.1:646037-658415 GCA_000441515.1 Elaeis oleifera
GAAGGAGCAAGTAAGGAGGTAAACTCGACTCTCTTCAAAAGTCTTGTAGGAAGTCTTTGCTGTCTCACTATAAGTCGGCCCGATATTGTTTATGGAGTTGGTTTGATTAGTAGATATATGGAGCATCCAAAGGAGTCACATTGGATGGCGGCAAAGAGGATTCTTAGATATCTTAAAGGAACTCTTGATCATGGTATGTTTTACGCTCATTCTAATGATGCAAGTTTAATTGGTTTTCTGATAGTGATTGGGGTGGAGATCTTGATGAACGGAAGAGCACTTCCGGTTATGTTTTTATTTGGTGCTAATGCTTTCTCTTGGAGCTCAAAGAAGCAATCTATTATGGCACTATCTACATGTGAGGCGGAGTATGTTGCAGCGGCATCATGTGTATGTGAGGCTTTATGGTTGCATAATTTGCTAGAAGAATTGGGTCATCCACAAAAAGAGCCTATAAAGATCAATGTTGATAACAAATCTGCTATTGAGCTAGCCAAGAATCCAGTCCAACATGGAGAAGCAAACATATCGACACTAGATTCCATTTTCTTCATGATCAAGTCAAAAAAGGAATTGTGGAGGTTGTGTATTGCATGCTGATATATTCACAAAACCACTCAAAAGTGAAGATTATCAAAGGCTGAGAAAGATGCTTGGAGTCATAGCACCAAGATGAACAAGTTTAAGGGGAGAATTGTTGGAATATTTTAAACTTATCATTAAATGATTTTGGAAACTAAAAGACCTCTTGAAAAACTAAAGGGTCTCTTGGAAATCTGAAAGGCTTCCTTGTAAAAAGGAATAGGCTTCTTGATAGATGAAGAGTTAAATACATAGAATTCTGTAAATGCTCCTTAGTATTCCATGCATGAATTAAATGTTATGGAATATAAAAAGGCACCTAGGCATCTATAAATAGGAAGGTGATTTGCCCATTGTTGTAAGCAAAGCAAGTATTCTTCTTGTCATCTTTCCACCATAAGAGAAGAGTGTTTATTATTTTTTTATATTTGAGATTCTTCAATTCTATCAATACCAGCGTTCTAGCAAGCCCACCTTCGCCAACACCTAGTGATTATCTCCAACTATTAATTTAATCTCTATTCCACCGGAATTTTCATGCCCAAAGTGCTTTAGCAACTCAAAAATATCACCTCAGCAAATCACTCAGCTGGGGTGGTGTGTTCTTTTGTTCCCTTTGAATTGGTGTTGTGAGCTTTGCTATTTAATAAGCAAGGTGATCGGTGGTGATTTTTTCGAGTTACCGTAGCATTAGTCTAGTTTGTACGAGGATGGAAACCAAAAACAAGGAGCAATCGGCACAGAAACAAAGCGATCGCGGCAGGGACGAGGGCCATGTAATTGGGTGGCCGGTAGGGCCTAGACCAACACAACTTGCTGGATTGGGTGCATATTTTGAGTAATCAGACGGGGCCTTAGAATATATCTCGATTGGGCCTGGAACCAGCTTAATCAGACGTATATAGAAGTCGTTGCTTTGTCCATGTAATGATGTATAGAGGGAACTTTAAAGATATCTGTTATTTTTGACTCACAAAGCTTCAATAATCCATAAACCGTGTTATTGGAGGTCTCCTTGGAAAACTTTGTTGACCTCTGCAGGGATGATAATGGCTGTTATTTGTCCATTTTTGCTTGAATATTGGTCGGCCACTTCCTTAGTTTCAATCAGTGATTGTGATTGTATAAACATGATAAAGGCCGGAAATGTTGACATGCACGAAAGTCAAACCGATATCAAATGGCTGTTATAATTGTCAAGGTTTGTAATTATCAGTCGATAAGGAAATATTAACAACGTTGATGGTGCAACTGACTGTTTCCGAATTGATTGTTTTCTTCTTCTTCTTCTTCTTTTGTTTCCTGTTTGGTACAAATATTTGTGTTTAAAAGCATTATTTCATTTAGGTGAATTAAATGTTAATTATTAATATATAACAGAGCCACATCGACGTTGATGGTGTGCCAAGCTATGATTCCAATAAAAGAACCACAATGTTTACGTTATCAAGAGCCATTTATAATTTTATTTTGTGCAACATCAAGGATCTGAAGTTTAGAACTCCTCAAAGGACAAATGTTATTACTGAATTTTACACAGCATATATGGACTTCTAAAAACTGATTTGCTGATCACTACATTAATTGATGCAGAGATGGAAGGACCCGACGTGAATCTTCCGTGTGCTACAGAGCGCATCAAGGGTCACCATGCCCTGTGCACCAAGGTGTGCGACACCATGAGCTTAACCTGCCTCCCCACCCACTGTTCGCCAACTTGCTTGTCGCGGACGCTATTATTGTCGTGGTTAAGCATAAGCTGCAACACTTAGAAGAAGCTCCTTTCTTCCTTTCTTTTTTGGGTGTGAAGTTAGTAGGAAGCTATCCCTATTTTATTCAATGAACAAAGAATATAAAGTCCTCTGTAACAGAAGAAGTTGGTTTCTTGCATCAATAAACAGCGACCCAGCATATTCCTATTCATTATCAAGCAAATCAGTTCCTCTTCTAAAATTTCAAAAAGAGGCTCCTATCACGATTGGTCTTGCAAGGGTCAAATGTACATAGTCATGCGGAGAGTTTGTCCCCATGTTTCCAAATCTATGGCATCCATATCATAATATAACAACCATGCCATAGTGTCCAGGCCTGCTGCCTTTCTCTCTTCATAAATATCGACCGACAAAGAAGATACGAGTTGATTGTACTAGTGTTGTTGATGATATCTTGCATCCTTGGTCGTTCCTTGGTGATTCTTTGGAGCGCAAGAGACTGATGCAGGTCCATGAAGTAGTGTATTGTCTCGATATCATCCAGACAGCATACAATGACTCTTTTGTAAAGGCTATACTAACAAATTTGCCACACAGGCAAACTGAAGATTTTTCTTTTTTTTTTAGCTGCCATATGCAGATTGCCTCCGTTAGAATTCATCAAATTTGCACAGGAAGCAATTTTGGACAGCTCTCACTTATGATGTACTGCCTTTAAACATTTTAAATGATGCTGAATAATACTATAATATTCTAGAACTGATATATTGAAGAAACTAAATAACAACTACATGAAGATAACTACAGTCATCCTCGGCCTTGGACTCTCTGCATCCTAACAAGTTTGTAACTCGATACAAAATGACCAGACTATTTAGGAACAAAATGATCAGCAACTAGGATAAAAAAAGTGGCGACCAAACAGAATCTGTACACCAGCTCTCACAGTTAAAATTTCTAAAACAGCGCACTTGTAATAATCTGGAAATTCAAAATGCTTCTGTGTATCTCCGTGGAAAGAATTATTGCAACCAGTGAAGGACATAAATTGCAATGTCTGAAGAACTGGATCCATATTCACAAAGTACATAGTAACAGCAACTACAGATGATGTTCTTGTTTAATGTAGTTGCCAATCAGATATCAGGATTTCATGGTGATTGTTGATGTCCATGTAAGGTCGACTGCACCTTTCTCTTGGTCTACCCAGAAAAGCAACAAAAATTTATTTTTTTTAATTAAAAACAATGGTCTGGGAGTATATATATGAATCAATCCTTCAGTTCTAAGGCTTCTTCACTAGCAAGAAGCAATGAATGGCAGCTCGGTGTATGCGCTAAATGATTTGCAGACATATATAACAAAATGCACGTTATCTAGATATCAGTCAATTAGGATTAAATAACAGTAACACAAACCAAGACCTGTGAGCTGATCTAATCAAGCTGCATGTGATGTAATTAGGAGGCAAGACAGCCACCTAGATTTTATTAATAGGGAGGAGGAGAAGAATGTACAACCCGGGAGTAAACATTTGTTCCCCAAAAACCAAGCAAAACTGTGATAGTCAATCAGAACCTCCATCATACATACAATACTCAGTTTGTAGTTTAATTGTACACAACTGGAAACCTCATATAAGGGCACAAGAAAAGAAACTTCGCTACTGAAAATCTGAAAACAGGACGAAGCTTGCTGGTCTCAATAGCATAATGGGAGTTCCTGTACAATTATAGCCTGAAACACCTGAAACATTAGCTCCCAAATTACAGAATCTAATCAAGCTGCATGCAAACGTATAGCTGCCAGAAGATTTAAAGAATACAAGTTTGACTACTTGTATTGCAGCTTCAAATGCATGTTGGCAATCAAATGCGGGATTCAAATATTACCGCACTAAACTATCCATCTCCAGAGGCAATTAATTTTCATGGTGATGCTGCACATCGCCACACAGAGCATAACTAATTAATATCATCAGTACATGAGCCCTTTCCAATATTACCTCCAAAGCAACATGGACAAGCAAGCAAGTTTGTAGTTTGAACCGAAGACTTGTCGAGTCGCAATCCACGAATGGGCCACATATATCTCAATTTCCCTAATTCTATTAGGGTTTATAAATCATTTCAGCAAATCATCAAGCTGATGTCTCCATTACCTATCATGAAAGTTGTAAACATGCATGGGAGACTTGATGTACTACGTAAAAAGACAAACATGCAACAAGTAGATAGTTTTAAAGGCAAGAGAGGTAAAATTTAGAAAAATGGAACACATATGGAGCAATGATATGTGACTCCCAATATGAACAATTCGCTGTAGCAAGAGGATATTAGTGTAACTTATGGAGGTTGTTGCCAAACACGATAGTTGGTGATTAGAGAGTTTCCAAATCAGCAACTATGAGTAAGATGGACTTTTCTTTGCAAACACTTTTTTTTTTTTTTTACCACCACTGGTTCCTCTTCCTGGTGATCTGAATGATGATGATTCGTGGTTCCTTTCCACCATTTTTGAATTACTTCGGTCTACGCGGGTGATCCTGACGAATCAACTATCTGCCTACATTCAGGTTGGTCAGCGGAGGAACATCCAGGTTGTATGAATATTGAAAAATGCTTTAGTAACTCGGTAATGTAACTCACAAAGTCACCCCGGGTGGCATTTATTCTGAATTGTGCCGTGTGATGGACCGAAGTGATAACATTGCAAACAATTGAGTGGTACTTTTGGAGTTATTTTTCCGAGCCGTAGCACTGCTCATAAGTATATCTTAGTACTCTCTATTTTGGGTTCGACAGTTAAATCTTACTTTTAAATCATATGGCCTGATCACTTGGACGTCATCAAAGTCCTTAACGTGGCATAAGACTTGATGGTCCACCTAGAGAAAAGTCATGCGTGGGGTGCCGTAGAACAAGTATGAACCACAAGGTAATTTTCTCCTGCGTTGACACCTTTTCCGCCTGCTTCCAGCTTCCACCCTTGTTCCCCCGGTGGAGCCAGCCAGCTCGGACCGACATTGGTACTCATATGTGAGCAAGTGTGGAAGCAAACTGGGAAGATGCCAACGACCGCTTGATGTGGACAATTCGTACGTCACGTCATGATAGTGGAAGAACAGCAGCATCTTTCGCACTTGTTCGAATTCTTTACTCAAAAGAAAAACACTTGTTCCCATGGAAAGAGCACCATTCCGATGAAGTCATCTTAATTTCATGACTGACTCCACGAAGACTTCTTGCTTCTCTTTCGTCTCTCTTCTAAAGTTGCTTGCTTTTTCAGGAGATGCCCATTGCCTTCTGCCTACTCTTAATTCTATTTTCCGGCTTCCCTCGAAGTTTCGTATAGGCAGTCTTCCACACCCTGCCTACGTACAAGTAGGGAGCGTTTGCGGAAAGTTTCGTTGTTGGGAATAGGATGGCTTGGAAGGCTCTTCCCATTCTCTCCATGCTCCTACTACTTTCAAGCACTTCCGTCATCACCCTAGCCTTTAATACCAGCGTTCTAGCAAGCCCACCTTCGCCACCACCCAGTGAGTATCTCCAACCATTAATTTAATCTCTATTTCACAAGAATTTTCATGCCCAAAGTGCTTTAGCAACTCAAAATATCACCTCAGCAAATCACTCGGCTGGGTGGTGTGTTCTTTTTGCTCCCTTTGAATTGGTGTTGTGAGCTTTGCCATTTAATAAGCAAGGTGTTCGGTAGTGATTTTGCGAGTTACCGTAGCATTAGTCTAGTTTGCACCACGATGGAAAGCAAAACAACGAGCAATCGGCACAGAAACAAAGCGAACGCCAAGTGATCGCGGCAGGGATGAGGGCCATATTTTGAGTAATCAGACTGGGCTTTAGAATATATCTCGATTGGGCCTGGAACCAGCTCAATCAGACGTATATAGAAGCCGTTGCTTTGTCCATGTAACGATGCATAGAGGGAATTTAAAGATATTTGTTATGTTTCTTTTTAACTCACAAAGCTTCAATAATCCATAAACCGTATTATTGGAGCTCTCCTTGGAAAACTTTGTTGACCTTCGCAGGACGATAATGGCTGTTATTTGTCCATTTTTGCCTGAATATTGGTCGGCCACTTCCTTAGTTTAAATCAGTGATTGCATAAACATGATAAACGCTGGAAATGTCGAAATGCACAAAAGTCAAACCGATATAAATAACTGTTATAATTGTCAATGTTTGTAATTATCAGTCGATAATGAAAATTAACAAGTGACTGTTTCCGAGTTGATTTTTTCATTTTTTTTCCTGGTCGGTACAAAGATTTGAGTTTAAAAGCATTGTTTCATTTAGATGAATTAAATTTAATTATTAATATATAACAGAGCCACATTGACGTTGATGGTGTGCCAAGCTGTGATTCCAATAAAAGAACCACAATGTTTACGTTATCAAGAGCCATTTATAATTTTTATTTTGTGCAATATCAAGGATTTGAAGTTTAGACCTCCTCAAAGGACAAATGTTATTCTGAATTTTACACAGCATATATGGACTTCTAAAAACTGATTTGCTGATCACCACATTAATTGATGCAGAGATGGGAGGACCCGACGTGAATCTTCCCTGTGAAATAGAGCGCATCAAGGGTCATCCATGCCCTGTGCACCAGAGTCCGGGACACCATGAGCTTAACCTGCCTCCCCCACCCACTGTTCGCCAATTGGCTTGTCGCAGAACCCCTTATTGTCGTGGTTCAGCATAAGATGCAACACTTAGAAGAAGCTCCTTCTTTTCCTCTTTTTTTTTTAGTGTGAATAGGAGGTAGCAGGAAGCTATCCCTATTTTATTCAATGAACAAAGAATATAGAGTGCTCTGTAACAGAAGAAGCTGCTTTCTTCCTTCAATAAAACAGTGACCCAGCGTATTTCCTATTCATTATCAAGCAAATTAGTTCCTCTTCAAAAATTTCAAAAAGAGGCTCTTATCACGATTGGTCTTGCAAGGGTCAAATGTACATAGTCGTGCTCAAAATACGGAGAGTTTGTCTCCATGTTTCCAAATCTATGGCATCCAGATCATAATATAACAACCATACCATGGTGTCAAGGCCTGCTTCCTCTCTTTCTTCGTAGATATCCTTTTCTTTTTTTTTTCTTTTCTTCTTTTTTTTTTTGAGGTATAGGGAAGCTGAAAGCCACCGACTTTATTAAAGTGGGAATATGTACAGAGTGGTATTAACGGTTGAAAAAGAAAATAAAAGCTACAGAACACAGTTTAACAAAGTCAGAAAATCGAAAAAATGAATTTCCAAAAAATTTATGAAGTCAACCTCTTCCACATCCTGAACTCCTCCCAAAATGTAGTTCCTCAATCCTCCCTAGATATCCAAAGGTCTCAGCTGCAGCCATAATACGTTGTGCCCTTCCAACGTTTTCTTAGAGCACAAATGCTTCCAGAGTTTAAAGGAGAGAGGAGATTTCTGAAAGACCGAAGAAGCAGAGCACATTGTTTTCTGAAAATTTCTCCTATTCCTTTCCAACCATACATTCCAACATAGCGCAATAGCCAATTGATCCCAAACTCTGCATCATGATTTGCTCACATACTTCCTCCTCCAAGACGTCCAAAGCTTTGTGAATGAAGAAGGCTGCTCTCTTCATAGATATCAACCGAAAAAAAGATATGAGTTGATTGTACTAGTGTTGTTGATGATATCTTGCATCCTTGATCGTTTCTTAGTGATTCTTTGAAGCGTAGGCTACTGATGCTAGTCCATGAAGTAATGTATCGTCTCAATCTCATCCAGGCAGCATACAATGACTCCTTTGTAAAGGCTACACTAACAAATTTGCTACACATCAGCCTCGGCCTCGTAACTCGACACATCATGACCTTTTAGACTGACTATTTAAGAAACAAATATGATCAGCAACTATGATAAAAAAAGTGGCGATCAAACAGAATCTGCACACCAGCTCTCACACTTAAAGTTCTAAAACAGCGCACTTGTAATAATCTGGAAATTTTAAATGCTTCTGTGTATCTCCGTGGAAAGAATAATTTCAACCGGTAAAGGGCGTAAATTGCAATGTCTGAAGAACTGGATCTATATTCACATAGTACATAGTAACAGCAACTACAGATGATATTCTTGTTTAATGTAGTTGCCAATCAGATATCAGGATTTAATGGTGATTGTTGATGTCCATGTAAGGTCGACTGCACCTTTCTCTTGGTCTACCCAGAAAAGCAACAAAAATTTAATTTTTTAATTAAAAACAATGGTCTGGGAAGTATATATGAATCATCCCTTCAGTTCTAAGGCTTCTTCACTAGCAAGAAGTAATGAATGGTGGCTGCAGTGTATGCGCTAAATGATTTTGCAGACATAGCAAAATGCATGTAATCTAGATATCAGTCAATTACATCTCCACCAGATATCAGTCAATTAGGATTAAATAACAGCAACACAAACCAAGACCAATGAGCTGATCTAATCAAGCTGCATGTGAACGTATGGCTGCCATAAGATTTAAAGAATACAAATTTTCAGTACTTGTATTGCAGCTTCAAATGCATGTTGGCAATCAAATGTGGGATTCAGATATTGCCGCGCTAAACTATCCATCTCCATAGGCAATTTAATTGTTCATAGTGATGCTGCACATCGCCATACAGAGCATAACTAATATCATCAGTACATGAGCCCTTTACAATATTACCTCCAAAGCAACATGGAGAAGCAAGCAAGTTTGTAGTTTGAACCTAATACTTGTCGAGTGGCAATCGACGAATGGGCCATATATATCTCAATTTCCCTAATTCTTTTAGGGTTTTATAAACCTTTTCAGCAAATCATCAAGCTGATATCTCCATTACCTATCATAAAGGTAGTAAACACGGGAGACTTGGAGTACGTAAAAAGATACAAACGTGCTACAGTAGATAGTTTTTAAAGGCAAGAGAGATAAAAATTTTGAAAATAGAACATGGAGCAATGATATGGGGCTCCCAATATGAACAATTCCTTGTAGCAAGAGGATATTAGTGTAACTTATGGAGTTTGTTGCCAAACACGAGAGTTGGTTGATTAGGGAGTTTCCAAATCAGCAATTATGAGTAAGATAAACTTTTCTTTGTAAACACTTTTTTTTTTTTAATTTTTTACCACTGGTTCCTCTTCCTGATGATCGGAACGATGATGATTCCTTCCACCATTTTGAATTACTTCGGCCCACGTGGGTGATCCTCACGCGTCAACTATCCGCCTACAAGCCGTTTGTTGCCTGGCCTCTGAAGACCTGCTATGTTGGAGTGTGTGGCTTGATATATTTGCTGAATACCTCATCCCTACCACTCAGCAGAACTTTCATTTACTGTGCATCTAACTTTATATATGTATATAGAGAGAGAGATAGATACATAGATAGATACATAATTCATAACTTGCATCCTGCTCACTAACATGTTTGTCGGCGGGGGGGGGGGCGGGAGGGAATAAAATTCCTTCTTTGGAAATGTTTGAATAAACTTTGTTGTCTATGATTCTTCTATGGAAGAAAATTTTGTTCAATAATTTATAACTGATTATCTTTTTGTCGATCAACTATGGAAGTAAGTGTGGATTTTGGTATTTTAATGTTCATTTCTATATACATAATGCATGCTTCCAAATATGCAAACATTGATCTTATTAAAAAATGTAGATCCATTCCATTTATATGTACAAATAATGTTATATTATTTGCTTTGCATACTTATTCTGCAAACAGATCTTATATTATAACTTTACGTAAGTTTTAATGGGTTGATGCGAGCTTAAGAGTAACTTAACACAATTATCCTTGTGTTTAATGCTTAAAAAGGATTTTAAACTGGTGGTGGGATTTGGGCCATGCTCTCTTAGAATGTCTTTGTCACCGACCGGAGCGATATTCCTCTCATCATTTCTCATCCCTCGCTCCTGTTGGTGGAATACCAGAGCGTTGAATCAGCTTTCGTTTCAATTCACTATTACCCAGAAAAGGATATATGTTCCGGACACAATCCTGAGCCTCTGACATGGAAACGATGATGTGCAGGGTTGGATTCCATTGCACCCTTGGAATTGAATACAAATTCGATTCTTTGACCAAGTCCTTTTTTAGATTACCAAAACGAAAGCACGAGATCTTTTTAGATTACCAAAAGAGAAGCAGAAATCTTCTACCCAAAAAAAAAAAGAAGCAGAAATCCTTTTTGATATGGACTTTAAATTATTCCCGATCTATGCTTGCTAGCTTGCTTAAGTACATAAATTATTGATAGGCCACCTTGATAAAAAAAAGGAAGAAAAGCATAAGATTACATCAAGCTCCTTTCTTGCATAAACAAACTAGAACAGTAGAATATATATTACTGAACTTTCTACTTGTTATCCCCCTTCAAATATTTCGACCACCGATAGCCTGTCTTTAGTTGTGTTGAGTTTATTGGCAACATCTCGCATGTCTATTCGTTCTTTGGGTGATTCTTTTGAGCACGAAAGCCCAATTCGAAGTAATGAAGTAATGCATCTCCTCGTTCTCATCCAGGCAGCATTTTCATTTCTACTGTTGTTATTAGCTTCTTCCCATTCTTCTTGCAGGATTTGGGGATCCAAAATCTCCACGATTCTTTCTGGAAAAGCCGTGCTGACGAATTTATGAAGATTGAAACCATTCTTCAACACGTCGTCGGTAGGTTCTTTCCCGCAAGCATCTCTAGCAAAACAATTCCATAGCTATATACATCTCCCTATGTTTAGATTTTGCTGCCCATCACATATTCTGCATTCCAAACTTAGTTTCATGTATGAATAGAGCAAAGCAATACATTAAAGATTTTTAAACCACTTTGAGGGTGTTTGGTTCGCAACTAGAATCAGAATAGAAATGAGAATCGAAATGGTTTGGAATTAAAATCAGAATGGCCAAATCCTCCGAAGCGTTTAGTTCGTGACCGGAATCAGAATCGAAATTGAAATGAAAAATTGAATCCATAAAGGAGAATAGGGATTGAATTCTATATAGATTGAGCCATTCCCATTCTATCTCGGAATCGAAATCGGAATCGGAATGGAACTCCTCCCAATCAAATGGTTGGAATGGGAGTCCCCGATTTCGATTCTGATTCTGATTCCAAACCCCCACTCCCTCCAACCAAATGTCTCCCATATATTTATCTCCAATTTCAAGCATGCATGTGAAAGAGTGACGGGAGTATTTTTGAGCTCTTACCTGGAGCGATGTATCTGATGGATCCTTTTAGCCCCATCCAACTTGATGAATTCTTAGATGTTGTAGAGCTGGAAGTTGAGAGAAGCAGTGCGAAGCCAAAATCACCCGCATGGGCGGTCATATCATGGTCAAGAAGAAGAATGTTGCTTGGCTTGAGATCACACTGAACAACTGGCACTACAGAATCATGATGCAGATAGTTTAAAGCAGAAGCCACATCGATGACTATGTTTAACCTTTGGTAAGGTCCAATTTCCTTATCTGGTGATGTTCATGAGCTTTTGGATGCAACCACCTTCAAGGCTCCCATTGGGCATGTATTCAAAAACTAGAGCCTTAAAGTCATTGCCTGTCGAATCAACAATCGAGCACGATGTAATGATCTTGACAAGATTCCTGTGGCGCATGTTCTTTAAGGTTGTGCATTCGGCGCTGAAACTCTTCGGTCCTCCAACTTAATGAAGGTTGAATACCTTCACGATCATCAGGATCCATCTTCCCTTCATACACGGAACCAAAACTTCCGGTGCCAACCAAGTTGTCTGAAGAGAAACCATTAGTTGCTTTGTCGATGTCCGCAAAAGATAATTCCTTGTACTTGTCCCTCATATCAGAGATGCGCAGATTTTTCACCTATCTTCCTCGGTCGACAAAGAATAGCCAGCACACACAGTATCACGTTCCGAACCCAATATCCGGATCGGATATGTGATGGCCGCACACTCTTTAGAGCAAGCCCTAAAAAATATGCAAGGCCAAATTAAATCATTACAATCTTAACAACCATAATATTTAATTTCAATAATAATTCATAAAACTTACATAATTACAATTAACATTTCTTCAATCCTCTGATCAGG
>KE504825.1:665507-678751 GCA_000441515.1 Elaeis oleifera
AAAAAAAAAAAAACAAAAAAACCTCCGCCCCCACCTTCCGTAGCGCTGCCACCCACGGCTCCTACGCCTGGCCGCCGCTCTTCCACGCACCCCCCATTCGCATGTAGTGTACCCCCCTTGCGCGCACCGTCGGGTCCTCCGCCTACACATCCCACCTGCCGCAGTGCCCACATGTCCTTCGCCCTCTGTTCGAAAAAAAAAAAAAACCCTCCGCCGACACCTCCCACCTGCCGCAGCGCCTGCGGGTCCTCCCGTCCTTCACGTATCGTAGAAAAATAAATCATAGTAGAACCCATAATTTTGGATTTGGTTAAAGTCAGTGGGTTGAACTCACAATTTTAATAGCGCCGTATCCGCCGTCAAGGTGGCCGTGAAATCATGGATTGAATTTACGATTTCATGTGATACGATAAAACAGAAGATATTTTTCAACTGATCGTAATTTTGAAATATTTATTAAAAAATTATTTTAAAAAAATCTGAAGCAACATCAGAATCACAACCCTCCTGAATAATAAGAGGTTCTGGATATGAATCATAGATAATGCGTAGGTAATTTCTGAGAATACCCAAATAGATAGACCTATATATAAGATATATGGAAGAAATCCAACTTCTAATTCCCCGGCAACCCATTCACAGTAATCACTACAACAGGGAATCTGGCCAGTAGCCAATTTGCGGCGGAGCATGGCAACAGGGACCTTGCACTGCTGACTTCAGGCACAGCATCATGCTGTTGCCAACATTTCCGGATATATTTACTCTAAAGTTAACTCAAAAAAATATGTACTCTAAAGCAGTGGAGATCATCCGGCTCATCCCGCGCACACAGAGGGTGGGAGGTCGTTATTACTCGTTAAGGCTAACGACAGCTGACATGCCTGTCTCTGATGGGCCACCAGTGGGGATCCTTAATCATTTCACCAAAATGAGTACAAGTGGCAAAAATATAAATATTGCCATGTTGAAAAGGTTAAACAGAGAAGAAAAAAAAAAAAAAAGAAAAACAAAATTCCTACAACATCATCTATATTTTCGACAAATATTATGATGCCAATTTTATGATGCTTTCAACGGAGCCCTCCTCATTTCATGTTACAAATGTGGTTACAAAAGAACAGCTCAAGTGGCACATGAATCTATTTGTTTCCACCTTTCCAATAGGAATCATGAAGGATAACAATTCTGCGCACTCCGAACCCAGCACCTAGGTTGATCACGTGACACGGCTACATGAACCCTAAAGCGATGCTCTAAAGATCATGTCGATGCTCTAAAGATCATGTAAGGTATAAATAAATATAAATTCAAATATTTTAAATAATTAAATAAATATCAAATATGTCAACTAAGCTGATCCATTAAATAAATAGTCAACTTGTTCAATTACAAATATACAAATATCCAATGATATCAAAAATTTAACTAAGTACTAAAAGTTCTAATGCTCGACTTCTCGCCTAATCCATCCAAACCAGTAAGAATCATCGTACATCTACACCAGAATAATAGATATATTGAAAATGCATCAATAAGCATATCAATATGATATTGTGAAATCTCATAATACATATATGAAATAACTCAAATATTGGCATAAAACTCAAATGACGACATAAACATACATCGAATACATAATCAAAAAATAGATTATCACATACCATCAGGTAAGATTTTTATTCAACACAAGTCGATCTGGTCTTAATATCTATTCCTCTTTCCACAATTTCAGTTTGATAATCTTTAACTTTCAATTTTGGACTAATGAAGATTATACGACGATCTTTATCGGATTGAATTTCTATGATCTTCCTCGGATTAAATTCTCATGATTTTTTCGAATCAAGTTCTTATTATTTTCTTGGACAAATTCTTCATGATCTTTCTCAGATCATATTCCCATGCATAAGCCTATGGAGACTGTTCTAGGTATAAGCTCTTGGCCGACTGTTCTTCGATTTTTATCGGATCAAATTCTCATGCATAAGCTCGTGGAGGCTATTCCACATGACCAGGCTAGTCCAAACTATATTCTTTCCATCCATTTATTATATATTGATTTCATTCAATCAGTTTCAGCTTCTAGTGCGACCAAGATAAGTATATCATACCATATAATCATACCATCAATCTCTTATACACACATATAATCGACATATAATATACTTATGCTAAAAAATTGAACAAAAATAATAGTATCTCAAATATAACAAATCTATCAACATAATCCAATGATACAAAATCAATAATACAATTTCAATGATAAAATAGCATATATCTATACTATATAATGGTAATAATGTAGAGAGATTTTTATCTCAATCAGTGATAAATTGGACTCACTAAATTATGATCTGAGTGTTAAGATCGTACTCGATGTCCTCCTATCTGATGGATTACTCACCTATATAATTAAATTTAATATTATAAATAAATCAAATAAATCTAATTAAATATCTAGAACCCTTTATTGGGTTCATCAGAGTCTACACTCTAGTCTCACAATTTTTTCTCCCTTTCAGAATTTTTCATAACCCATCTAAGAGAAAATAATTAACTAGTTAATTAATTATCTAATTTGACCAACTAATAAAAAGAATTATTAAATTAAGATAAACCAAAGAAGAGAGAGAAGAACCCCTTTTTCTCCTCTTCTTCTCCCCGTTCTCCCTCTCCCACACATGGCCACGGAACATAGAGCCAGCCACCCATGGCGGCTGCCTGGGACAGCAAAGTGTCGGCCCCGGCGACGGCCTCAACGGCAGCTGTTGCCGGCGACCTGTTGCGGAGGAAATAAAAAAAACAGGGACTGCCCTGTTTTGATTAAACCAGCGACTTGCTGGCTCCAATCGAGCGCCGGCGACGAGGGAATCCACCGAAAATAAGAAGAAAAGGAGGGAAGGGACTTACCTTGCTCCGACGGCCAGAGAAAAGCTCCGGCAACCTTTTTTTTTTTTCTCCGGCAGCAACCCACGGAAGAGCGTGAGAAACCCGGTTGATTCATCGCAATTTCTCAAACGATTCGAGCTGATGATCTAGGGGAGAGGAAGGGGTTCTTATAGACAAGATTTCCTAATTTAATCTGGACTCCCGCAGCCCGATTTGGATGGAATCGGGGGAGAAGAGACTCCTAACCGGAGTCTTCTTCCTCCTCTCCTTCCACGTGCCACACGCGTGATTTGTAGGGTTTTAGGCCTCTTTTAAAATTGGCCCGGGTCCAAGAGTCTAATGGGCTGGGTTGTTTAGTTGTCTCGGGATCCACAGCAAAGTAGCCTGAAACAGATAGAATTTCAGAGTCCAAAAGAACGCAAACAATCAGGTAATCCTCAGTTCAATATAGAGGATTGCAAATAACGAAAATATGGATCAAACAAAGATCCGCAAGTTTTGCATTCAGACAATTCAATTCAGGTCTAAAGCAAACTGGAAACAGAAACTAGATTTTACCAAGCCTTTCAAATTGAAACTTGTCACCCAGTACAGCACTGGCAAGTGAAGGTACTGCATATGCTTCCGGTATCACGTCCTTAGAACAGGGATTCAAATCAGATAGCCCGTCCTCCAGTTCAACAGGATTCTGATGTGCAACAGTTTTTAAGAACAACTTATCACACAATTATTTGGTGAAGACCAAAAGAAACAGGCAACTGGAAACAGCAATGCCCACCTCAGAAAGAATATTCTCAAATAATCTTACTTCAACCTTGAGCAGATCATCCCCAAGGAGAATGTTGAACAATCCAATGAAGAACACCCTGCACTAGTTATCAAGAAGATTAACGGATTATCTATTATCTCTAGGATTGCTACCTGTTGTGTGCTTTTCTGATAACCATCAAAAAGCAAATTAGAAAGCTTTGGTTTTGTTTCTTTGAAGGATCATTCTCAGCTTGGATCTCAACTATAGTATCCAAATCATTCCCATATATAACTATGGTGCATTTATAGGGAAGGCATATCTACAATTTGGAAAAGAAAATGAGGAACATTTTGTACACATGCAGTTATCTAAAATACAGAAGATTGATCTTATAGTTCCATGTATCCTCAGGAGGACAGATTTACCAGGGGCAAGCCCATAATAATCTTTTGAATCCTTGAATGTTCAATGCATACAACATTCGTGAAGGGAACCTGTAGCACGACCTTTAAGATATTGATTAATATCACGTAGTAAACTCTGTCAGTTTATGAAACACAAACAAATGATGAAAATATTTATCTCATCATGGTACCAGTAGTTTTCTGTAGTCAACCACAAAAAAAAAAAAATGCGAACTCGTATGTACTTGGACCTAAGCCAAAATCTTTCCCAGAAAAGGGAAAATATTTTCTCTGGCTGTTTGGTTATCTGGAAAATTTCTCTTCATCTACAATAAAAAATAACAAATTTAGTTTTTAATAAAAAACTATAGTCGCGGTATGAATCATTCCTTCAGTTCAAAGACTTCATTAGCGAAAAGTAACGAATGGCAGCTGCAGAGTATGCCCTAAATAATTTTGCAGACACAGCAAAATGTCATCTAGATGCCGGTCAATGAGGATTAATCACAATAATACAAACCAAGACTTATAAGCTGATCTAATCAAGCTGCATGCGAACGTATAGCTGACATAGGATCTAAAGTATACAAGTTTGAGTACTTGTATTGCACCTTAAAGTGTATGTTGACAATCAAATGGGGGATTTAGATATTGCTGCTATTGCGGCCAATCCCCTATTATGCTTAGTTCAGACGAAGAGTAATCTATAAAAGAAATTCACAGATCAGAATTATGTCCAGCATAGACCCTCCGATGCTTATGTCAGTAGAGAGTGGTGAACAGCAGATAGAATATTTAAAGTGACAAAGTATTAGCCTAGAAGTACCTTACCAAAATTGTTCATTTACCTTCCTTTAATAGATAATCTGCTGATAACCATTTGTAACGTACGGTTAGACACATGGATCCCGCTTATTTTGACACGATGTGATTATGAGATAGACAGTTAAAGCCCTCTGATGATCATGGTATGTGGCCGTTATGCACTTTCTGCACTGGCGATTTCTAATATACCGACTATATATCAATAATTTTGTCATACCAATTGTATGTCGGTATATATAGTACATCAGCTGATCGTTGATTGATTATTCTAACATATTGACTATTCTGGTCAACTCGATTTTGGAAGAAATTGGTCGAGAATCTCCGACTATGTGTGGGTGTAACTGATTAATAGTCAGAGATTCTTTTATTCCACCGACTGAGAGTCAAGTTCAATGACTATGAATCGAGGGGAGTAGATTCAATTGTCCCAATAATTGCCCCCCCCCCCACTCCCAAGTTCAAAGTACTTGACATATGGATTGACACGTGGTTTGACACGTTGGACGAAAGAAGTTATCACATGTTATCTCGAGCTTTGATTCAACTGCAGATATTAATGATTCTTTTAAAAATTGAAAAATCTCTAGCCATTTTATCATTTCGATAATCACGAAATCATCATTAAGATGTCGATTTGAGAAGATGATTAGGCGGCTGGACGATCCGATCGATTTGATTTTGACTAGTTGATTTTCGTCACGCATCCAGTTATTATTGGCTTTTAACTATGCACATGGATAGAGATGACGTGGCACAATCAAGCAATACGTGCGTCGAACTGTCCAATCAATAATCGATTTTGATGCAACCATATGTCAAAATCTGGGATAATCTTGATTTGAACAAATCCATCCCAACCGTTGACAGGCTCTATATATATAATGTTGCTTTCATTTGGATTTTCTACTTCTCTGCTTGTTATTCTCTTGCAAATGAGGATTTTGTTCTGAGTGTCAAGAGCTTCAGGGGTCTAGGAGTTTTTTCTTGTATTTTCGTGATCTTCAGATCATCCCTTCGTTTCAGATTAGGCTTCTCTTTCTTCTCTTCTTTTTTAAATCTTTTTTGATTTCTTTTTCTGTCATTTTCGATGGCTAGTAGCAGTAAGAAAAGTAAGAAACAGGTTAGAATAGATGAGCCTTTTTAGGATAGTCGATCGGGCGAGCTGGTTGATAATTCTGCTTCGGATCCGAACGTAGAAGTTTCTTCCTTATCTGGATTCAATATTGATTGGCTCCGAGAACAATATCATATCTCAAAGCAATTTCAGTTTTCTACGTCTGGTTCGGATGGTCGGGTGAGTTCTCTTTCTCCGAATCAGATAGCAATTTATGTGGAGGACCTTCGGATTGGTCTATATTTTTCGATTTCAGAGTTTGGCAGAAATCTTTTTGACTATTACTATCTTTGTCCTGCTCAATTAGCTTCAAATTTTATTCGGTTAATCATTAGTTTTGCTTTGTTATATCACATGATCCCGACCAACCCTCGATCTTCTCTTTTCATGCTTTTTTATTCTTCGTCCTCACCCAAAAGCTAAGGGTTGGCTGTTCTTCAACCCAGGAAGGGTCTATCATTTATTTTTGGCCTTCCTTCATCCATCCACGAGTGAAAAACTAATTTTCTTTGTTTCTTCTTCTTCATCTTGGGGTTTTCTTCTTCTTGGAGAGATTTAAGAACAAGTCCCAATGAACATAGTCGAATCGAATTCATCGATCGGAAGGACTTTCTCCGACTGAAGGATATGAAAGTTCCTATGCAATGAGAGCTACTGACGAAGCAAGCTCTCTATGATGCTGAACTTAGTCCAGTGACTTCTTTAGGTATAGCTTAGTCGGTCTTTTATTTACTTTTCATTTGCCTTTGAACTTTGTAACTGAGTCATTTTGCCTTTTGATTGCTGCTATGCGACCAAAGGCATGGGTTTCAGTGGTCGATATTCGACAGCATACCGTCAAAAAGAGAACAACGATTGGTGCCGGATCATCCCGAGCATTGAAGAAGAGTCGAGCTGAGGCACAGTCGACATCAAGTAGGGAGACCGACACTCCATCAATAGTCATCCCTGAAGCCGACAGTGTGGCCGAACCTGTCATCACACTGTCGGCTCCGATAGTGCTTCCACCAATCAATGCGCCGCCTGTCGGAGGGAAATCAAATAGAGATGATGACATCACGATCATCATACCGGCACTGACAAAGACAACACCGACCATAATCTCGTCGATAGGGGGTTGGACAGAATCTACGTCTGCACCCGAACCAGAACTGATTGCCATGGTGCCGACAGTACCTCGGGCCCCTTAAATTGTGCCGACACTGTCTCGGGCACCTTCAACACCCGAATGAATGGCGGCTTCAAGTAAGCAACTGACCACTAAAGAGCAAGAAAAAGCTCCAGCTGTTTCAACTGATGACAGGTCATCGACGGGCTTCACAATGCTTTTCAACATTCGGATCCCTGCAAGTGAGTCGGCCTTGACCAATCCGAAATTGGTCAAGTGACTCATCAAAACTGTACTCCTCTCGACTGATAGGGAGAACAGAAAGGATCAGATTGTGTCCAAAATATTTTCATCTTTTATCTGATAATGCTCAGCGTAAGTCGATACTTTACTTTATACTTCTTCTTCTTCTTCTTTTGACTTGTCTTCTTTTTTTTCAACTAGCATATGATATGCAGGTATTGGAGAGAAAATATCAAAAAATTATCGACTTTCACTGAATATAGATGGAGAAAGTCGCACCCACGAACGTCGAGAAAGCTGCGGCCACGGAATGACTTCAGGCGGCGACCGCACAAGAGGCAAAGCATCAAGAGGAGAACTCTCGCATGAAGATAGAACTAGAGTTGGTAAGAGTCGAGTTGGAGTCGGCAAGAGGCGATCTGTAGTCGGCCCATGCCAAGTTAGAATCGGCACAGCAAATCGTCAAATTTCAGGAGTCCCGAAATAAAGAAGAAGAAGCATGAAATTAATCGGCTTTGAAAAGATCGTGATAGTTGCGTTAAAGAGTTGAAAAAGAAAAAAAAGCATCAGACCATTGAAGCAAGGTTGGCACTGATCGATGTAGAATCGGCCTCCACTAAGGGGGAAGTACAGTAGGCCAAGGATGCTCTGAGTCAGGCACAAAAGCAGGCCGTCGAAGATTACAAAGAATCCAAAGACTTCAAACATGAAATCCTCGAGGGTGGCTACGCCTCTTACTGTGTCGGCTATGAAGATGGTAGGGATGCAGTTGGAAACTTATATTCGAACTTAGACCTGAGTAGTATCACCGCTCCTGGTTCAGAAGAAGAAGAGGTTGTCGAAGAAGCAGTGCCGACTGAAGAAGTTG
This sequence comes from Elaeis oleifera, assembly GCA_000441515.1. Classification (NCBI taxonomy): domain Eukaryota; kingdom Viridiplantae; phylum Streptophyta; class Magnoliopsida; order Arecales; family Arecaceae; genus Elaeis; species Elaeis oleifera. Next base: position 673,716 of record KE504825.1, read on the forward strand.
CACCGACTGCACCAGAGTCTGTTTCAGTTATAGAGGAAGCCGTAGCGGAGTCGGTTACTATTGAAGGTCATGAGATTGATGTTGCATCGGCTATCAACTAGTCGAGGAAGAGGCCGATTGGTGACCAGTGTAGAAATATTTTTCTTGTAATCAGCCAATAGTCCAACTGACTTTTTAATTGGACTTTAGGTCTAATTTTGTAACCTTTTACTCATGAATGAAAAAAAAAGTTTTTCAGGTGTTGAAGATTTTCTATGTATGGAATTCCTTGTACGTCACCTTTTTAAACTTATTGCTCATTACTGTCGATATAGTTGAATATCAGTCGGATAACCATATACCAATTGATAGTTGAAGTTGTAGAATTTCTCTGTTAGTTGGATACCAGCCAATTGAATTGTAGGCACAAATTTTTCTAAGTGTAGTCGAGTGTCAATCGACTAAACTTTAAGCATAGATTTTTTAAGTATTTGATAGATGGGATTTAGCTGAATATCCTTCGACTGATCAAAGTCGAGTCAGTTTGTTATTCTATTCAACTGTAGTTGAATCGGCATGAGTAGTCACGACTTGAGTCAGCATTCACAGTCGTCTGTTCGAGATGAAGTCAGTATATATATTAGCCGATTATTCATCGATTTGATATGGCTTGTGTAGATAGCCGAATATCAAAGAAAAGTCAAAATCCTATCATTCAATTAAGTGTGTTGCACATGCAAATAATTTTATTGATAATATATTTTTAGATTATCAATATTCTAAGTTTGAGGAATAATCGTTCCATCAAGAGTCTCTAGTTGGTACACACCCGGATGAAGTGTTTCGGTCACTTTGTAAGGTCCTTTCCAGTTTAGAGATAATTTTTTTGATTCAAAATTTTGAAATTTTTGCTTTCCTTAAGATCAAGTCTCCTGGATGAAAATCTTTGGTTGGAACTTTGCATTGTAGTACCGGACTACTCTCTATCGATATATTGCCATCTGAATTTGAACTTATTGCCGAACCTTAGGGAGTAAGTCTAAGTTGGGTCTTCGACATTCGGAGTTACTTGGCTCAACATATTATTCGACTCTCATTGATGGTAATCCAATCTCCAGTGGGATCACTGCTTCCATCCCATAGATCAAGTTGAATGACGATTCTCCCATTGGTATGCGAGGAGTTATCCGATATGTTCATAAAATTGGATATAATTGTTCCATCCAGAGGTCTTTGACTTCATTCAATCTGATTTTAAGATCATGTAGAATCATTTGGTTTGTCACTTTTACTTCACCATTAAATTATGAGTGGCCGACTGAAGTAAGTTTGTACATAATATGAAGTTTCATACAAAATTCTTTAAAGTTCTGATTATCAAATTATCGATCATTATCGATGATGATGATATGTGGCAAACCGAATCTGTATATAATTAACTTTTGGATGAAATTTTTATTTATTTTCAATGATCTGTGCCAGGGGTTCGGTTTCTATCCATTTAGTGAAGTAACCTATGGTGACCACTAAAATTTTTTTGGATCAGATGTCGGAGGAAATGGATCGAGTATATCAATTTCTCACTGTACGAATGGCCTTGGTGTAATGATTGATGTCAATTGGCTAGCCGGTTGATATTGTATGTTGGCATATTTTTGACATGGTTCATACCTCCAGATGAGGTCAGCTGCATCTTTCTTCATAGTGGACCAATAATATTTTTATCATAGAACTTTATAAACCAATAATTTGGCCCCCAAGTAATTTTCATAAATCTTTTCATGAACATCTCGGAGAGCATAGTTGGCGTATGTAGGTCTCAAATATTTCAGTAGTGAAAGGAGAACGACCTCTTGTAAAATTATCCATTCATCAAAACATATTGTGAGACCATCCACCTTAGTCGTTTGGCCTGCGAAGGATTTTCAGATAAAGTCCCATCGATCAAGTATTGGATGATCAGATCCATCCAACTTGATTCATCATTTATTTGTAGCACTTCGTCAATCCTGTCGATACTCAGCTGTTCGAGATATTCGATGAACATTCGATCGAGTAAGTTGGATGAAGTAGTTGTGAATCAAAAAAATACATCAGCTCGAGTATTTTTCATTCTTAGAATGTGAGAGATCTCGAAATATCTGAAGGCTGATGTAAAATCTTTCACTTTTTGAAGGTACTTTATTATAATCGAATCTCAGACTTCAAACTCATCCTTGACCTATTCGATGATCAACTATGAATCGATAAACACCTTCAAATTGTCTATGTCAAGCTCTTTGATAATTTTCAAACCGACTAAAAGAGCTTCATAGTCGACTTGATTATTTGAAGCTTTGAAATTAAATCAAAAATATATTCAATCATGATCCCTTCGAAATTGATGAGGATGAGGCCGGCTCTGCTCTCTTGAGTGTTGGATGCTCCATTAATATGTAACACCCATATTGATGCTAATTTGACCTCGAAACCTTTGATTTATTTCGACTTATTGTCAAGTTTGTCCTTAGATTTATCTTCGAACATAGTACACTCGACGACAAAATCAGCTAAAACTTATACTTTCATCGATGGTCATGAACGATATTGAATATTAAATTTACTGAGTTTAATTACTCACTTCGCCATCCAATCAAAAGTATCTGATCGATATAGAATTACCTTCAAGGAGTGATCTGTCAAGATCACTATCGAATGTGCTTGAAAGTATGATCGAAGTTATTGTGCTGATACGATCAGAGCGTAAATCATCTTTTCTGCTCTTGAATATCATATTTGGTATTGTGAAGTATTTGTTGGTATAATAAATTGATCGTTGAATCCAATTTTATCCTTCTGGATAACCACCGAGCTGACCGCCTCTACGAAAATCGTCAGATAAAGATACAATATTTTCCCATCTTTGGTTTGTGAGTAGTGGGGAGATATCAGGTATTTTTTTAGATTTTCGAAGGATTGCTGGTATCCATCTGACCATGAAAAGTTTTCGTTATCGTAAGGTTTTGAAGAAGGATAGATATCTTTCTACCAACTTCGAGATGAATCGGCTAAGTACGGCGATCCTTACATTGAGTTATTATATCTTTTTCTTGAAATTGAGATGCTTCATGTCGATGATGGCCTTTATATTTTCTGAATTAGCTTTGATTACTTGTTACAATATAAAACATCTAAAAAAAATTTCGACAGACACTCCGAATGTACATTTGGTTGGATTTAGTTTCATCCAATGTCATCGAAGTGTGTCGAAGGCTTCTTCTAAGTTTCGAACATGATTAGAAGTTTCAACACTTTTTATCAGTATGTCATCGACATAGACTTTCATATTACGTCTAATTTATGTCTTGAATACTTTATTGACTAACCGTTGGTAAGTCGCTCCAGTATTCTTTAAACCGAATGATATTCTTTGTAGCAGTAAATACTTTTATCGGTTGTGAAGGCAGTATGCTCCTCATCCTTAGATGCCATTCAAATCTGGTTGTAGCCTGCAAAGGCATCCATGAAACTCAAAAGTCGATGTTTCGAAGTCGTGTCGACTAGTTGATCGATCTTTGGCAAGAAAAATTATCTTTAGAACAAGCTTCATTTAGATTGATGTAATCGATGTAGATTCATCATTTTTATTGATCTTTTTTACTATTACTACATTGGCGAGCTAGTTTAGATAGTTGGCTTCTTTTATGAAGATAGCTGTGAGGAGCTTATCAACTTCTTCATCGATAACCTTCTGCCTTTTGAGGGCAAAAAGCCATTTCTTCTATCTCACCGATCTAACTTTGAGGTCGAAGTTTAACCAATAAGTTATTACTTTAGGAAGAATATCTGGCATGTCAGTTGCTGACCAAGCAAATATATTAGTATTTATTCTTAATAACTCCATCAGTTGTTTTCGCTCCGGATTAGATAATTGCGACCCAATTTGAACTGTTCTTATGAGGTTATCTTCTTTTAGTGGGATCGAAATCAGTTGCTTAGCTGACTCATCTCTTTCTTCATTTTCTTTCTGGTCCAGCTTGTCAATCGACAAAGGGTCTTCAGGCTTATTGTTCTCAACAGAAATCATAAAACAACATTGGACTAGTTGTTGATCTCCATGCATTTCTCCAACTCTACTTCTTATTCAGAATCGGATCAGTAAATGATATGTCGACACCACCGCTTTCAACGTATTGAGTCTGGATCATCCAAGCATGGTATTATAAGCCGAAGAAACTCGGACCACCATAAATATCAAAAGAACAGTGCTTTATCGTGGATCTATTTTCACGATTAGTGGGAGAATATTTCTCCTCCATATGGATTGTATCTCTAGTAAAACCGACTAATAGTGTCGAGACTCTTCTGAATCAGTCAGTCGACAGTCGTATTCGAGAGAAAGTCGAGTAAAATAAAATATCATTTGAACTTTCATTATCTACCAAGATTTATATTACATCATAATTTGCTATTATTGTCAAGACGATGATAGCATCATCATGAGGAGTCTATATTCTTCGAACATCATCCTTCGAAAAAAGATTATATTATTATCAAGTCGTTGCTTCTTTACAGATTCTTCTTCGAAAGTTGCCTCCAGTCTTTCGATCGCTTGAAATTATATTGATAACTTCCGTCGTTGGTCGATTATCGATTGCTTTCTCAGATTGTGTTTGAGGTTGTCGATCGGTAGGAGGTTGAGTTAGACGATCTCGTCAAAATTTTTGAGATAGCCTTATCGAATCAGAGCTTCATCTCATGCCTAAGTTGAATGTACTGTTCGGTATCGTGATCATGATCACGATGGAATCGATAGTATTTTTCTTGTCGTAGCTCCTTAGTGGCACTTTCATTGGTGGGGGTGACGAAGGTACTCCTCTCCCTCAATCTCCTTTAGGATTTATGCACGGAGAGTAGAGAGGGGAGTATAGGGATCGTACCTACACCATAATTATTTGGCCTGAGATTTGTTGGCGGGTAAAGCTCTCTTGTTGGTCGTTGGTCGAGTTGGTTAGGTTGGAGCTTTACTCTTCTTCTATTTCTTTTCTGACCTTTCTCTTGTTAGATGTGTACCCTAG